>MU189577.1:21510-49419 GCA_016904865.1 Pissodes strobi | reverse complement strand
TGCCCCGAAACTCTACTGGAAATTTTAAAATATCGAATAGTAAAGATATTGCAGAGGTAAGCCTATTGAACAGCATAGACGAGGTTGTAAGCGAGATTGATTCACAGCCTACTACACCAGCGTCATCCTCCTCAACTCCACAACTCCAATATTAAAAGTGGCTCCAATATTTAAAAAAGCAAAAACGTAAAAACAGCTAAAACGGCCGATGCATTATTAAAGGCAGAACAAGAAAAATTATGTGTCTACGAAGAAAATATGGGCAAAAGAGAAGAAAAGGAATTAGATGAAGACCAAGCATTTTTAACAGTATACTTCCACCGTAAGAGCAATGAATCCAAAACAAAAAATTAGATTCCGTATACAAGTTTTGCAGCTTGTACACAACGAAATTCTTAAACAAACATCAATGCATTATGTTCCACAAAGATTTCCATTTACTCATTATGTTGACTATAAGCAATAAGCTTTTCCCCAACAAGTTCCTTTTCAGTCTGGTAATAACGTAGAAACAGGGATGGTTATCAAATAATGTACAAAGCTTGTCTGGCCCAGCCTAGCGTTATCACTTAACAGACATTGAAACTTACGGAAACATGTAACATTGTAATATTTCTTTTTTAAATACAGATATTTGTACTAACCGCAAAGTTAGCATCAGCATCAGTCTTGCTTCAATTGTTAAGGGCTGAGCATGAGGGTTACAAATTTTTACGTTTTGTTTTAATAATCTCTGTCAACATGGTTGTCAAAAAAGTGTCCTTGTGTCACAAAATTAATTTCAATATTTTTAGAAAGAATTGTATATTACGTAGCTAGCTCAAATATACCGATAGAAATGTATGTATTTTTCAGTAATCTGAATATAAAATTATTTTTTCTTCAAACGTCAATAAATCCGTCATTACTCGACTGTGTAGGCGGCCGTGAAGTTTCACAATAACAACAAAATAAGCGTCAACAACTCAAGATTTATTAAACTAAAATTTGTATTTATCACTCAATTTGTGACTGCATTTCAAAAAATCACTAATTTAGGAACAAATTGGTTATTATTTAATCGAACTTACTCAATAACTGCTTATCAATACGGAATTAAAACGCAATCGGAGACGCAATCTTAAAAAAAATAATTATTGTTGACAGTGTCCACTGACAGCGTTATGTTACATTACCATAGCAACAACCTGTGCCTATTCATCGACACCGGTCTAAGCCGCCTTGCGAACACATTTATCTTTAATAATAATCAGATATTATTACTATTAAAAAGAGATGTTTTTGCATTAATTTGTCGACATTTGAAGAAAAAACAGCATATTTTATTTGGAGGAAAAGTTACTTTTCATGGCTTGCTCTCTATTACCAGCCTCACTCCGTTCGGCTGTTAAACACGAGCGCGCCATGAAAAGTATCACTTTTCCTCCATATAAAATAATATACTATTAATTCTAATTTCAGTATCAGAAATTATAGCAAAATATAGCTACTTTATTGCACTAGTACAATAAAATATCACTTTATGTCCACTAAATTGTATAATAAACTGTCAGTTGCTAAGCAATCCAACATAAAACAAATTACGTACAGGGAGGATTTTCCGAGCCCTAATAATTGTTGGGAGGTTCTTTTTTGTTCGTTTTTTATATTGTAGTAGTAGTAGTTGTCGTCACAAAACAATTCGCTAATTATTCCTATTCAAAGCAAAAAATCTCTAAAGTACCTATATTGGAATAAACGTATAGGTATTTCTAATGGAAGCTGATAGATTGCAGTTCCTGCGTTAGTTTTTTGTTGTCTAGTCTTAAACATTTCACTGGGTCAGTCAGTAGATTCAGTCAGTTGCACACATGATCAGGTTTCCGGAATTGAAAGCTCTCTCAAGATTAGTTGGATATTTATTATAGATTTAGTAAGTTAGTTTACTTGTTAACTGGGAAGGTCTTTTTGGGTTGGCTGCTTCTTTTCCTGCTCTAGTTAACATGTTTTTCAATGTGCCAATTTCATCTACAATATGTGTCAAATTTACAAATATGTGGACATTTACATTTTTTGTGTGCCACAGGCCACGAAAGACCAAAGCCTATAATATACCCGTCAGGGTACCCTGACCTGTTATATGGCTTTACCGTCAACGTTGTCCAAGTATCGAAACAACTTGATGCACTTCACGACACTTTTAATATTGTTTTTAAAATCTATGGTAAAATACCTCAATATAACCTTGAACTATGCACAGAGGCGTTATCAGGACAGTCCCTTTATTTATTTTGCGATTAGATAATGATACCGAGAGTCTGCATAAGAGCGCCTTCAGAGTTTAAGACGTATATTATTGGAATATTACGGCAAATTCGCTGAAACTGAACATTGACAAGTTTGTAAGATATATATTTGGCTATTTTCAATATCCTTTGGCCTTGTGTATTATTAAACTACAAGCCTGACTGAATTTTTAATTAAAATTTTCTACTGAAAACACGCCTTTTGGGAGCTGATTTCTCAATTGACTTGTTGACTTTTATGGGTTTTGGGCAAACGCTTGCTCTGATGTAAATGATCTTGTTACTTGCATTTACTGCATTTTTATTATATACATGGTGTCCGGTAAGTATATGACATACTCTCGGGAGATCAAAATATCCCTAATTTGTCATAGAAACATTTCCGAAGTTACCCTTAACGGAGATACAGTCCCAAAGGGCAAAACTAAAACGGTTTATTAGAAAATGTGCTCTTTGAAATGAGAAATCAGATGTGATTTCTACATGACTCATTTTAGCAAGTCAGCACTCATCAGATACTTAGTTCTCGATGGATGGATCGAGGTAGACCTATTTTTTGGCCCCCGAGGTTACCCAACATGACTCCATTGGATTTCTTTTTGTGGGGAAATTTAAAGGCCCCTGTATCTTCGACGTCATTCATACCAAAAGACATGATAGAAAGAACAACACACCATTGCAACGAAATTCGAAACAATCTGGGATGGTTGTTTTAACTACAACCAGACAACATCAGTCGAATAAAGAAATGCATGGAGGTACAGCGGGCGTTCATTTCGAAAACAAACAAGAAGCAAAGCTTTCACATTTTAACATTCTTGCGTTTAAGCGATTTCCGAAATGTAAATACAGTTTTAAATACTTTTTCTAACTTAACTTTCATGTTACTCTTAAGCTACGATTAACCTTTTAAATGGTTCTTTTATGCGGTACACTTGGATTTGGAACTGTGCCAGAATAAATTCTTCTTGCCTCCACATAAAGCGCTTGTCCATGCCTCTCAGCATAAATAATAAAAACGACTGGTGTTTTATTGTACTATTCTGATTTATTATTTCAATGAGGTCTTCTTAATTTTTTCGAAACAAATGTAGAGTACCTTTTTAAAGAGGAATGACAATTAGTTTTTAGCTCTGTAAGTGGCACCTGTCAGAGTTTTCGGCCAACGCGTTTGGTGGCAAGTTCGTTCCTAACATCCCTGACGATGTAAAACATTTACTGCAAATGATTTTATAGTCCTTAAGGCCTACATAAAATATTAAAATTTCATTAAATAATGTAAGTCGGTTGAAAAAGTTAAAGTCGCAAAGGCAAATTGAAAATGTGACATAATATTAAATAATTTGAAGTAGCATTTTTGAGACAGCAGAATTTAAGAGCTTGAAATACGTACAGAAAGAGGTAGTAAAGTTTTTTTTTATTAGAGGTTTAATTACTAAGGAATTTAAACGGCCCAAAAACAATACATTTTAGGGACAAACTTCAACGTGAATCTTGTTGTATCAGCTAGTCTCATGCACGCCCTATAAAATATTATTGAGACAGCTATCAGCGCTCGTTACGAATAAAAAATCAATACTAAAGAACTGTCTCATATTATGATGCGTTTTTCTGCCAGTCAGTGCATATATGCAAAACAAATTGTAATATGTGATTGCTCTAACTGGCAGGGAAATCCTTGTAATATGCTAACAAATTAATAGTACTGACAACATTTACTATATTGGCACGGAATAAATATATTGTTTGTACTCTGATATTGGCGTGGGTCACTTGGAAGTTATATCAATGACTTTATCACTAGCATAGAAGCGGATCAAGACTTTGATGATTTTTCCAAAAATATTTAAAAATTACTTTTAATGAGCTGTTTAAACCAGCAATAGCAGGGCGAGCCTTAAGTACACCATGAAAATTCAGGGATGAACTCCTTAGATTATGTTAAGATAAAAAGGTTTTATCAAGCGTGGTTCTACGAGGCTTCGTTAGGGAGATAAGTGTTGATTTTTTTTTTAAATAGCTGTATTTTCCAATTAGGATATTATTATGTTTTGGAGTTTGCTAACTATGAAATCAATTTTTTGATAAATAGCTTTCATAAAAACAATAAATCTGTACCTACTGCGCGAAGGAACATGAAATTTATTTTGGCGAAAAGATATGGTCCAGCTATGAACTCATACGAAATTACAAAAGAATACGTTGAGCTACATTAAATATAAGTTTGAGATTTCTACTCGAACCGTCAGGAAAAAAAACTGCAAAAATTAACAAATGACAATCGGAAACACGAAAAAATATGTCAACTTCTATTTTTTTTGTTTGGTATGTGGTTCATTCATCAGAGTCCATTGGACCAGGTTTTAAAACTAATTGAGAAAAATAAGACAAACCGCGTTCCGTCACATTAATGTAATGAGAACGATATGAAATAACGCCTTGGTCTAATGCTGATGCATTGATCTTATGACAATTTTTGACATTTTTCTCAGTTAGTTTTAAAGATGGGAGTTATCAAATTTGGCATATTCGAATTCAGTAACGAACAGACTAACTAGATGAACTATATTGAAAAACACTCAAGTTGTCATTTTCTCATGTTTTCGATTGTCACTTGTTTCATTTGTGTAAGGTTTTCTGGCGCTTCGAGAAGAACCCTAAAACCTTTGAATATGATTTTCTGTCTCCTAAAGGAAAGCCTATAGATACCAAGAGAAAACCCTGTACTGCTATTTACTTACTAATAATAGTACGAAAAACTCACGAAGCAGTCACAGACCCAAATTCTTTAACATTGCTTTTGCTTTAAATAATATTATTTTGACTTTTGCGTAAATAATATTGAAAATCGCCCATTACGCTTGTTTTTAACTAGGAATCTATCGAGCTTGAGGCGGTTTATACAACCGGGGCGCGTAAACCCATTATCCAGTAGAATATAACCATAGCAGCGTGTTTTGTCAGTTTGGTGTATGGCGGAAATTATTCCGCCTACCCAAAGCCAAATGCCTGAGCACTACAACGCAACGAGGTAGAAATCATACGATATTTGAGTCAGCATTCGCGTCTACGTACTCAATAGGTATGGTAGCGCAGTGGTAAGGCCCTGCCGCGTTCGATTCCGGTCGGTGATAAGATGTGCTTTTTTAAAAGGTTATGTTTGTTTCTTTTCTAAATTTAGGTTAGTATTGGTTAGTTGCACCCCCGGAGCTAGCGGACGGCCATGTGTGAAGTGATATAATACATCTGACTTCGGTCATTTGTTTAATAATATAATGTTAATAACTACTTATTGCCTTAATATCATTTTCATCATATTTTAATATAAGTAAGGTACATTTTGTACTATTTCAAATACGCGTAAAGTCATTATCCACAGAAAACAGGCAATTGGCGTTGAAATACACTGGAGTATGTGAGTTGTAACGTGACTTATGCTTAGACATTCACGATGCGTGTACAACCGTTAAATAATGTGTATATGGTTGTAGTGTGTGAGAGAATGACTTTACGCAACCGGGACCCCTGACTGCCGCTAACAGCTTAATCCGGCACTGCCAGATTCATTCGTATCAGGCACGAAAACGTATTGTCGTTTTAACTTACTTATTATCTCCAAGCCAATTAGAGCAATAAATAAAATAGCATCTATTTATGATGCCTCGGATATAAAAGTAACATGTTTGGTGAATATCTCAAAAAATAGCATAATCTAGCCACGCTACCTAGAAAACTCTGATAGGATTAATTTTTACTTTGTTTATAAGTTACAAGATAACTGAAATACGAGGGGGTCCGAGAGTGGACAAAATAATTTCGTCCTATAGGTCAAAAACGAAAGCATACATTAATTTGCCAACGCACGCAGTCAATTAGCTTGGCTTTCGGGCAATTTCATATGCAGAGTACGGAATGTATCAGAATTACCCATGTCTTTACGGACCAATGAATTGTTTTCACAGGTCATTTAGTGCAGTGGTCAGATCCTGTGCTTGCGATACAGCGGCCCAGCAAGACATGTTTTTTTAATTTTTTGAGGTCATGTTTCTAAAAAGTTTATTTTCTTCCTTTTGGGCATGCTTTGGGTTAGTTATGGTTGGTTGCGCCCCCGTAGCAACCGAAGGGCCAAGCGAGAAGTGAAATATTAGACATTCTAAAAGAGTAAACAAACGTTTCGATTCTGATTGCATGTGTTGCGTTGACAAATTAATGTATGATAAAACGAAGAGGACCATGACAAATATTTTCGTGCCATCTTTCAAGTGGCAAAACTTCGCCAAAACCACAACTCTCTATCTCTAATAATAGTCGAAATATCCTGCAATTACAACTAAATCCGGGCTCCCTGTACACACGCCTTGCTAAATTTTAATAACTGTTAAATACTTAAATTCCTATCAATTTTGATCTGCTAATATTTAGTATTCCATGGAATTCAAAACAAGATTTAAAAAGGTGCATAATCAAAATGTGCTAGCACAGATACGTGAATTAACTATACTTTTTCCGGATGTATTAAATTTAAAGAATATTCAACGCTCTACGACAAGAAACAATATACTTTGTGTGCATGCGCAGTTGTAATTTAGTTTAACGTTTTAAGTCTTAAATCTTGAGTTGAAAGATAGTCTTCACCAGTTGTTTTTTTTTTTATTAAATTTAAAAAATCTTCAGCGCTCTATGACAAGAAACAGCATGCTCAGATGTAATTTAATTTAAACATTTTAAGCCTTAAATCTTAAGTTGAAAGATAATAAACTTGATTAAATGAGATTTAATTGATACATGGTGTCTGTTAATATTCCAACTCTTAAAAGAAAATCCTAAATGTTAAAGGTTATATGAGTATAGAAAGTTTATTAAAACTAAATCAAACATTTCACTTAAAGCTTCATAAATTCCCCTTTTATGTTCAGGCAATACTAAATGCTGACCTGATGGTGAATGCAAAAATTATTGGCCATCAATAATTGAAGCGTGTTTATACGAGTATATCACGTTTTTACCTAGCTCATTCCTAACCGACAGCGAAAAGTATCGATATTGATTTAGGAATAATTTATTTATCGTCCAGCCACTCCGAGCAATTCTGTTAAATTATTGCAATTCAATGACTATATGGCGTGATGTATGGCATTTAAAAATAAGCCTAATTATAATAGGAGAAAAATGAGGGTCAATTTGCCTTCAATGTTGTTGACATTGATCATATTTAGAGAAATAAAATAGGACAGATCCTTGAATTACTCCTCAATCCATCTCCCTCACGGGACGGGCAATCCGAAAAAAACATACGCTAACTACTGCCTTTAATGAAAATTCGACACCCCTCATGAACGAAAAACCTAACTCAGCTCATATCGATGATCGATGAAGCTTACAAATCAGTATCTCGTGGCTTACATAATCAAAACCTACACACTCCCGAGGAATGAATAAATAGTAACCGAAACTCAAACTGGTTTTTAAAAAAACGGTATCTGGCCAACATCAAAACCCTTGTAGAGAGTCACCAAAGTGAAGACTCTTGCCCTTTTTAAAAGGAAAGTATCCAATGTCCAATAACTTTTTATTGTGTCACTTGGGATCTGGACATCTGACAAGGCATCAAAGATTTTTGTTTAGGATGATGTCAAGAACTTCACTACATGCAGTAGAAGAGAAGCTAAAAGAGTCTTATCAATACATTGGAGAGATATTTATTTCTTGTGATTTGTCTTAGATTCAATATTCTCAGTAAGTTAGTGTGTAGTAAGCTTGGGTTAGTTAAGGTTTATGCTACTGGCCAGTTACGTATGGCTAGAGTCGGGTACTTAGGGATCTAGTGGGTTACTTAGTTTTAATTTTGGTTACTTAAGAGTAAAATTCTGTTACTTTTGGATTTGATTTTAGAATTACAGGTGTAAATCAAGTGCTCACTGGCTGAATTAGGAGCGACCTCCTGATAATAGCCCAACCCTCTCATAAGTCCGTTTCGTCTCCCGGGAAAATAGCTGTAAAATCGTCGATAGCTACAAAAATAGTTCAAAAAGAAATCATTATTTGTAAATTTTCGTATATAAGAAATCTAAAGTTTTTAAAGAATATTTTTAAACCCTTAGTGAGGGGCCAGAATACACATTAAAAGAATAGTGCCCCTTTATCGATAGTTCAAAACGTAGATTGAAATGTATCACAACGCTAACAAATTTGGCTCAAAACGCATTGGTCATTGAACCAGCATGAAAGAGAAATATGAGACAATATCACTGCTCCGGACAAAAATGATGATGATTTGTATCAACCTACTGCAAAGTAGATATACAAAATATCCTAGTATTTTATGTCTTTGGGGCAGCAGAGTCAAGGATCGGCACTGGGTTAGCCAAAATTGGCCTTTAAGAAACGTCATGAAACAACACGTAATGAACGAACCTTTAATTGCGACAGAGAAAAATCATATTTCCACTCTTGCATAAGTTGAGTTTGTGAAGGCTTTAAATCGAGATGGACTTTGAGACGTACATGTCCTGGGATTAGCACGGAAAAACTGAAAGCCGGAATATTTGATGGTCCTCAGATAAGGCAGCTTATTAAAGATCCCCAATTTCTCCGTCTCAACTAACGAGATTGAATCTAGTGCTTAGTATTCATTTGTTCAAATAATACAAAATTTTCTTGGAAATCATCAGGCAGAAAATTACGGAAAATAAGCTTTCCAACTTTAATATTCTCGGTTATACATGAGCTTAAAAGTTCACCACCTTCACAATCACTTAGAGCGATTTCCGGAAAATCCAACTTATTTTAGTGAAGAACAGAGGAAAAGATTCCATCAGGATATTAAAATTATGGATGATCAATCAAGTAAGACCTGATAGTCACATGATGGCCGACTACTGTTATTATTCAGTGAGACTGTCATGGTAAACTCCACGTTAAAAACTCCTCCAAAAGAAAATTTGTAAGTAGTAGGTAACGACTAATGAATGTATAGTTATCCTACTATGTGACAATAAATAAAACCCATCTTACTTTCAATTTTTTTAAATTGATTTGATAGACCAAATTTTGGATTCTCCACCCAAAAATTACGTAGAAAAAGCTAAAAAAGCACAGGCACTACAATGTGTCTGTGTATGTAGAACTGGAATTTTCCTCCAACTTTAAAAATCAGCAAATCTATGGCAGTATGTATTTAAACATTCCCATTCCATGGTTTAAGAAAAGTTCGTTTTAAGAATTACCAGGTTTTGTTGACGGTGACAGTGATTTGCCCTTTTTATTGAAGTGAAAGTGCTTTTTTTACAAGTAGGGTTCTTAATGGCCTAAAAAATAAATGCTTGTATGTTTCTGTTCCAAATTTTTCGAAATACTGTCTCTGGCGTCAATGGTTTTCCCCGATATATTTATTTATTTCTTTTATTTGAGTATAAAATACGTTGATGTCTGGAAAATAAGTTCGCCCAATAAATTATTGTAGTATTTAATCAAATCGAATATAAAACACTGATTGTCTCTAGGTTCGAAATAGCACATGCGCCTCTAAATCAACAGTAGTTGTTTTTTCCAAAAAAAAATAAAAATGGTTACCTACATTCCGTGAATCCGCTTCCACTCCAGAACCGTTAGAGAAACAGAGCCTTCCTCTAAATTGTATTGATAGGTGATGTGAGACATGACACTAGGTCCGATTAGCCCGAATATAGGTGTATACGTTAGTATAGAAGAAAGTAACAAGAATATTTAACAAAAGACACAGGGGGGAACATATGACTGGAGACCTCCTTTCAAGGCCTTATGGACACTAGCTAATAAAAAATCTTTAATATTTAACGCATTTTCAATAAGGAAGACCTCAAAAACCTTGGCACTCAGATAATAATAAAGCAACAAGTAATATTTAATGAACAATCCAATAATCCAAATCTCCGTTCGATATTCACAACAAATATAAATAAATTCATATTTCTATTACATCCTGGCGAATCTCGAATGCCGCATTTTGTAGGATTGACTCTAGGATCATGACCTATGCATTACTAACACTATGCACGCCTGCAGCAGGCGGGCTGTTGATATAATACCAAATAGCAAACATGCAGCATTGTCAAGGCCGGCGCTGATCGAGACGCCAATTAAAGAATGCACCATTCCATTATAGGTTTATAAGGCCATCATAATAATAATACGTAATAAAACAAAATGTACTTTCTGGAATATTAATAACACTTATTTTTGATATTTTATTTTGAATTTCTTAACCAGGTTTATTATAATAAATTAAATGACTCAAAAAAAAGGATGTAAACGAAAAGTAGTTAAGTTCTTTAGGGAATATATTTTATTCTATTTCTGTAAACATTAATTTTGATAAAATAGGGACTGCTAAAAAAATTCGCCATTGTGCTATGGAGGGTGCCAGCGGCGCTAATCACCTGTGGGTTCACACATCTTTTTTGCACCGAGCCCTCTCCTGCCTAGATCCGCTGCTGATCATACATGATAAATTTATTAAGAATAACTATTTTTTCGAATTTAATATGCTTCAGTTTTTTTTTATTAAGTAAACATATTTGCTCTTAGTTCTTATAACTGGTAGTTTACTCATTGTACTGATTCCAAATGAAATCGCGAATTTCATTTGGAATCAGAATGAGAGAAATCAACATAAAGCACGCGACATTCCATATAATTTTATGGTCAAAAACTCATTTTAGCATTCATAAATTAGTGACCTCCATGAAGTAAAATATAATAAAATCATATTGTCTACGATATATGCAAAATATATAATAAAGGCAGCTTTACCTAAAAAAATTAATATGCAAAGCACATTTGTGCGGTATCATTACTTGTTTAACATTAATTTATTTCACACCCAGCTAGTTCCAGCAATTAAGTTTTAATTATTTTAATGCAACTATTGTGTTGCCCTGTGCTCCATGTGATGCGTTTAGATTTGCCATCCGCCCTTTATTAAAGAATTTTCCTCTTTTATCACTTAATCCCCTACAAAGTAGAGCATACGAAACTAGGAAAGCTGCATTTTATTTAGTAAGAGGGAACAATAACATTTGTGGACGTCTATTCCACAAACCAGTACCAAAGCAAGTACAGTCTTATTTAGGCGATACAAAACATAAACAGCGAATGCATATGTATGTAATACTGCACAAAAATACCAGAAAAAATAGAACACATTATAGTTCCAATGTATGATTCACTTAATACAAAGGTCAAAGCGCTGAAAACACAAACACCGGCATTTTTATATTTCCAAGAAAATAACCAACTTTGTAAGCTTGCAGGTCTTCAAGTCTGAAATATATTTATTTCTATAAGATTTATTAGAAATTGCGAAAATATAAATGCAAATGTCATGCAAAAATGTGCGCTAATCATTTCGAAATTGTATAAAACAAATATTTACACGGTGGATTTAAAAATGAACGCTAATGGTATTATTTCAGTTTTATTTCATATATTAATGATAAAAAACCAAGTGAAGTATTTCAGACAGGATCTGAACTGACAAATTTGGAGTGTTAATACTTAATACTTTCGGCAATGAAGAGGAAATTATTCTTTTGCTAAATCAACGTTTCTTCTATATCAACTACATAGGAACCGATCTGTTCCATTCCAAGCACAACAACCTCTGAGGCTTATATCAAATAGTTTCGATCCTATTCATTTAACCAATGTTTTTGTACACGGTTTAGTATTTTATTCGCCAGTGGTTTCCATCCGGAATATTAAATCAGGTTGTGCGAATGCTTCACACATTCAAAGCTTATGTGAGCAGACGTCTCATCCTCTTCGTAACACTTCCGACATAATGGTTCTTCTGTTTAAATGCCTACAGACAGTAAGCATATCTTTTTGAGCAAACCGTGATCCGTAAGTAGCTGTCCTGACCCAGTGGTATTTAAATTTAACCCACTCACTAATTCTACCCCGTTTCATCGGTTTACTTAAGACAAATGCTGACTCTGGCCAGAGCTCATCTTCTGTCCACAGTCAGTTTGCTGCTTCATTACCTACAATGCTCTAAATTATGTGCTTGCTATATCGGCTTCCTAGTTGGTATTCAAATTTAACCCACTCACTAATTCTACGTCTTTCCATCGGTTTATTTAAGCCAAATGCTGGCTCTGACCAGGGTGTAAGCTCCTCTTCTGTCCACAGTCATTTTACTGATTCATTGCCTACAATACCCTTGTGCCCTAAAACCCCAACCAACGTGACGTATCTCGCCCGAATATTTGGATTGTTTGAAATTTTAAACCAATCTGGATTTGACTTGAGTTCCTTCAAGCCCTCTTAAGATTGATTGACTATCAGGGTAGAATATGAATGTGCCTGCCTAACTAAATAAGCTCTCCGTAGTTTCTCTCTGACTCAAAGCTTAATTGCCTTAATTTCTTCCTGGAATATTATGGTGTGTTCTCCAAGTAGAACACTCGTTATTGTGTCTTGGTTTCACTCCATGTATTCCTTCGCTTGATCCGTATACCAGATAATCCCTTTAGACTGCTTGGCTATCGGATGGAATGTGAACATGCTTGCCTAAGTAAGATGTTTATAGACTATCTATGACGCAAAGCTTATTTACATTAATTTCTTTCTAACATTATGGTCCTTTCTCCAAGTGGAACACTCGTTTTAGTGTCTTAGTTTCACTACATGTATCCCAGCACCTGGTTCAATGCCAGACAATCCCCTCAGGCAGGTTTCTTTTATGACCCATTTTCTGACTCAAGTTCAAATAGAATTGCGAATGGTTTGCTAAATGAATGTTTAGGAAGCGTTCTGTCAATGCGATTTTCAATATTGGGTTAGTTAACATTATGCTTTTTACTCTGGTAGGCCCATATTCTTCTTGAGGTTTGCACTTTTGTTGTTCAGCATCTTTAAAATATCCCCCTCCCCGCCTGAATAGTTTCCGAATTGATCCACTGTGTGTTTGTTTAGTCTATCCTTCTGGCAGGGCGCCAACATTAAAAATTCTGAAGTAAAAGCTTGAACAATTATAGAGAAGTTCACTCCATGTGTTTCGGCCAAAAAGTGAAATAATATAAACATCAACTTATTGTGCAATTATTCTAATTAGTAAAAAATATATAAAAACGACCGTTCCCCTTCATGTCAGTCCAGACTAAATTAGATGTCAATCGATTAAGCCACCTTTTAGGATAATTACATTACTCCATATTTTTTAAACTCTAATTATAAATTAGGGCATATAGAAATCTATTTGAATTAAAACTTAACTCGTTTCGATAATAATAGAACAAAACAGAAGAGTCTTACCAATTTGTTATATTATTGGTGATGTTTAAAACATTAAGTAATAAATAAATTATGCGTAAAATCCATTTAAATAAAATCCCCGCAAAACTTAACCTCTCCAGATAATATTAAAGCAAAAAGAGTAATAACGATAATAAATAAAAAAATATATCAATGTAAACCGCAACTAAGTGATAAATGTATTTTTGCCTGTTTACAGTATCCGTTGAATAATCTCATTCTCAGAAGAACGCGAAGCAAAGGTCAAAGAACGCACCATATATTTTCTTAAGAATTTGTTTAGATGGATGAAATATTAATGAATATTATCAACGTGCACTTTTTCCACCAATGTATCTACAACTAACCGAATCATAATTTCATGAAAGCAGCTGAACAAAATAAAAAGACTCTGTGCGCAAGCGCAGCGCCGATGCATTTGCACTTTTAAGCCCTAGAGCATACAGATAATTAATAGTATATTATGATATAAGTGTATAAGAGGGCCTTTAAAGCACGCGCGACATATTTCAAAACACGACGCGCAGCGGAGTGTTTTGTAAGTCGCAAGGGCTTTAAAGGCCATTTATACACGTATATCATACGCTATTTTTTATTACGAATGCTTCATAATCTCAAAAATGTTTTAAATATTAAATTTAAGGGATATATTGACGAATATATTAATCTGTCACATTTGACATGATCAAATGTTTCTATAGCAACCTTAAAAAAAGTAGGCGCACCATAAACATCATTTTATGCACGCTACAGCGTGCAATAATCGTTGATTATGATGCATGCGTAATAAAAAAACAATTATTATTCATGAATTATTTTGACTTATGTTTGACACTGATACCAGCAAAAAAGTCGATATACAGGGTCAACAGAAATGGTATTTACAATTTGAGAAAATGCATTAGAAAATATTAAATTCCGTGACGGTGTATCATTACGGCCGGCCGCGGCGCCCCGTACAAAAATATTGTCTGTAGGTACCTTTGGCGAGAAGCACTTTTACGCCCTCAGCTAACTTTTTGCCTCAGGCGTAAAAGCAATATTTCACACCCTTGTTTTACACATCATCGGCCCGCTATTTTTCTGGCGGAACGTCGATTTTTTTTCGAGACATCCAAATGTCATGAACTCAATTACATCTAATGACATAGTTGCGTACGTTCGATCAGCGCTCAGATATTAGCTTAATTACAGAGATTTAAAACTCTCATCTCTATTTCTCAAATGTACAATTTATTATGGCTTCAAATTGTTTTGGTATAAGGGAAACAGATATAGATGTTGTGCGAAAATGGTGCAAATCAAATTTAAGAGATTCATGCAAGAAATACAATTTTCCCATCGCGTAGGTATTAACATGGATTTCTGTCATGCATATCTATAGGATGTCACACGTAGAAGTTCCACCCCCTATTATTCTTGTTAGTTTTAAACATATCCAAATATTAGTTGTTAGTTTAAAAAGACAGTTAGAGTACTTTTTTGGGGAATAAAAATGTTAATAATGCCATTTGAAACTTCCGTTTTAACTGGAAGTAACAATTCAATGTATTTTGACACACCCTGTAAATACTGTAATACCTTATTTTTTATTTAAAATTTTTAATCCTTGGATTGCTACATTCTATAACGTTCCAAATCTAAGAAATTGTATTCGTAGAACATCTAGACATATTGTATCATACTGATGCTCCTGTTCTGCTATGTCATGTCTGTTTATGTTTCGATGGACGTATAACAAACATATGTATTGTGACGGTAAAGTATTTTTTCTTCAAACGTCAGTAAATTCGTCATTACTCGACTGTGTAGGCGGCCGTGAAGTTTCGTTTTTCCTCCGCCGGAGCTTTACTTTTCACTTTTCCGCCGGCGGAGGTAAAAGTGTTGTCATAGCAACATAGATACAAAGAAATAGCAAAACAACAACTCAAGATTTATTAAACTAAAATTTGTATTTATCACTCAATTTGTGCACTGCATTTCTAAAAATCACTATAATTTATGAACAAATTGGTTATTATTTAATCGAACTTACTCAATAACTGCTTATCAATACGGAATTAAAACGCAATCGGAGACGCAATTTTAAAAAAATAATTATTGTTGACAGTGTCCACTGACAGCTTTATGTTACATTACTATAGCAACAACCTGTGCCTATTCACCGACACCGGTCTAAGCCGCCTTGCGAACCCACTTATCTTTAATAATAATTATTATTATTACTATTAAAAAGATACGTTTTTGCATTAATTTGTCGACATTTGAAGAAAAAAACAGCATATTTTATTAAGGAGGAAAAGTTACTTTTACTGGCGCGCTCGTGTTTAACAGCCGAACTGGTAATAGAGAGCACTTTTCCTCCATATAAAATAATATACTATTCCATTTTGAAAAGAAACGTCTCACATTTTCTTGATATCCCATCTCGCCTCAGCCAGGAATCTGACTGCTATCCGCTGCAGCTCCCAGAAAATCTGATTGTCCTGGTGAATGATACTGTCATCTTCTCTTAGAAAAAAAAATTGCGATCTTTGACAGGTTAAGATTTAAGCGGTTTGCTGTAACCAGTCACTCACACCATTAGCGCAGTCGCTCCTCTTTTCAGGACCCACGTTCTTTGAATCTTACAAGGAAATTCGTATCATCCGCATAAAGAATAACCTTGCTCCCTGTTAATGGATTGAAATGTTGTTTACATAGACTAGAGTAGGCGCCCGAATATGAAGCCCTGTAAAACGCTATGTGAGTATTTCTTTCTTCAGAAACTTTCCCATAAAAAGGTTACATCTTCTAAAAAGATGTGTGTCCAATATGCTCTGAATCACTACTGAGGCATCCTAACGAACTGCCACCTACCACTCAGAAATGCATAAACAACGAAGCAGCTCACTTTCTAAACTAAAGTAATGAATCTTTCCACAGGGCAACAAAATAGAGATGGTTATAAAACCTCGACATAAAGTGGTTTATTGATGGAATAAAAATACAATTAAGGAAAGGGGCAATAGTTACAAAAGATTTAAACTCAGTACTTTTAATAACTATAGACCAATCTTTGTTACTCCCAAGTCTTTGAGGTTTTACTCATGAACCAAATTTGCCACGTTTTGAATCCAACAGTTTGCTAAATGAAGATCAATTTGGTTTCAGGAAGCGTAGAACTACAATAATTGGTGCTATTAGTGGGTTATGTAGCTACACACTCGAGTGCTTTGGGGAGGGCGAATTTGTTGAGTCAACTTTGTGTACCTCATGATAGACTCATGGAAAAACTTAAATTTTACGGCGTGAGTGATAGAAGTATCGAATTGATCTAGAGTTGCCTTCCTGAGAGAAGACAAATAGCCGTTCATCAGGGGCGGCACCGTGTCCCGCAGGGTTCGAAACTGGGACCACTCCTCTTCCTTGCCTATATTAATGACATATCATCGGTTTTGCCGCTGAGAAGAGTCTCGCTGTAAGCTGATGATGCAAATTTTACTCTAAGATCAAAATAATTTCAAACTGGTTAATCGAATCTGTGCTGGTGCTGAAGGTGCGAATGGCTGGTTCAGGGCCAACCGTCTACCCTGAATGAGAGCAAAACGATGAATATGATATTCTCTCTGAGAAGGAGTGAAAATATAAACAACCTAGAAAACATCAAATTTCCTAGCGTCACTTTGGACTCAAAACTTAGTTTTGAACAGCATGTTAAAAACATTTCCAAGATATGTAATTGCATCTGGTTCATCTGTTCAGAAACTTGGCCAAGACGATTGATATGGATTGTGTGCTATGATGCATTAATTTTGCGTGTATGGCCTGCTGCTATTATGTATCACAGAACATTGGCTAAATGGAGAAGAGGTGAGTGTGCTTCGACTTTTAGCTCTCTACCGCCCACCCTATGGACATTTCGACACCGTCTTGATGACAGTTGAGAGTATCCTGTTGGAGCTCAGATCTAAGGCGGATGTTCTTATAGCGGGTGATTGTAATATCCACTTTAACACTGGTCAAGCTGAAACAATTTGCTTTTCAGACATCATGGAGAGTTTTGGCCTTGAGCAAACCATATACTTGCCAACACGCTTGAATACTTGCCTGGATAATATCTTTGTGAGCTCTGGTGTAGTCCTGCTGTCTTCGGATGTGGTTGATACGGGTGTGTAACACTATTGTGACTTAACATAAATAAAGTATTGAGTATTGCTGTGGAACATTTAGCCCATGCGGCGCGAGTGTTCGAGCTGCAGCGAAGAGCTGTCTGACGCCTGGCACAAATTGGATATCGTGACCATGTCAGACCATTTTTAGATCAATAAGGATTCTTACTCTTGCAAGTGTGTCTCTCTTGTATACGGTACATAAGAACGCTGACAACTACGAAACCGTAGAACAAATTAATCAGTACAAAACAAGAGGCCGGAATGACCTTACGTAGGGTGGAATTTCTTAAGACTATGGGTGTCATGCGCCATTTTTAATAAGTTGCCACATAGCGTAAGGGCATCACAAATAAACTCATTTAAGAGGTACATACATTTTTCTTATTCGAAGGGTTTTTTTATAGCCATCAGGAGTATTGAAATGACGGAACGGGATTTTCCTATATCATATTTAATATAAATTGTATTTGACTCATCCTGGAAAATTTTAACCAAGTGATTTTAAACTTATTTTATTTTACGCTAATGGTTTTGATGTTTATATAACAACATTTTTCATTATGTTAATCTTATTGTATGAAAATTTTATAAAACTTACGTTAATTTTATGGAGAAAATATTACTTAAGGTGATTTATTGTAATTGTAATTTTTTTGTGTACACTATTGATTTATTGATGTATGGCATTGTTGAACTGATTTGGGAGTTATCTTTAGGGCAAGACCCGTGCCAATAGGATTGGCAATTCTGTGTCAGACAAAAATCGTGTTTTCTCAGGAATATCAAAGGGTTCCCATCTGGAACCTATCTTATTTTTGCTTTTCATCAATGACTTGGGAGAGAATTTTAAGCATTGTCAATTCCTTTTTTTCACTCACGATCTATAAATATATAGCATTATATCCATCATAAGCAACTGCACTCATTGCAGATTGATATAGAGTGCTTGATCTCATGATGTAAAGCAAATAGAATGGAACTGAATAGGTACTTCAAAATGTAAAGTGATATTATTTAGTAGGAAAAATTCCCATTTCATCGAGAGCTGCAAGTTTGAGCTAGTGACAGCAGTTAATGATCTTGGTGTTTGTTTGACAGTGAACTGAAATTTATGTTCACATTGATTGGGTCATTTCTAGGGCATTTAAAATGATTGGATTCAACATGAAGCAGTGTTCTGAGTGTAGAAACCTGGAAGTATTGAAGACAATGTATTTTTAGTTGGTTAGGAGCTACCATGATTACTGCTGCACAGTATGGTCACCATAAAACACATATTGCGAGAATAGAAAACGGACAGAGGAGATGTACATTTTTTACTATTCAAGCTTAATATTGACAAATCAACACTGTCTTACGAGTGGGTTGCTTTCAGATACTATAAAAACGCAGTCACTATGACTCTCTCCTTCAGACATAAACTCTTGGTGAATCTGATCGACTGTCCTGACTTGGTGGTACTGTTCAATTTCAGAGGCCGGCCGTCTCGAAATAATTACCAGATTTATTATTTACTTTAATTGCAATTCATTATCATTTCAAATACAGTAAGAAGGCATCTCGATACTGTTGTTGTCCGCTGCTATCCCTGATCCTGCTATTATTTTAACAAGTTATGCAGTTCATATTGTTTGTTAATTTTTTATGCGTCTAAGATATTTTATATTTGACTGTATATTTGATATTGATCTTATGTATTTAATTTTAACATAGTATTGTACCATTTGGAACTCTGTTCTGTTGCGTTGTCATTGAATAAATAAATTAATAAATTATCCAACAGGTCTTGGTTTTATGCATCAATAAACACTATTATATTCTATCCTGTTTATAACAATTCATTGATTTTAAAGAATTGCAGGATATTGTGTATTCACTACTGAATCAAGAATGTCCAGATAACATAACTACCGAGTTAAAAAATATTACATAAAGAACCAGTTTTAAATTGAATAATCATCTTTAAAAATTGGCAAAGTACCCTCAATGGTTTCGGGTTTCTACAATTATCCCAATGCAAAAAAATATAGGTTCAAAAGAGGCAGAGAATTTAAGACAGAAAATATGTCAATAACAATTGAAAGAAATTTGGAAAAATTGCTATATAATAGTATTACAACAATAATATTAACCAGAGAAGATGTGGAAAAAATCAGTTGTGAAACTACTATATAAATAAAACATTATGCAAAATTGGAAATATCTTTCAGATGATAATTATGCTATATAAGCAGTTTTCATCGTCTTACAGCCTGCTTTGAAACATTATCCAGCCAAATATTAATACAAAAAATTCAAAATATGGGGCATAGTTGACTTACTATTAAGCTGGCTATGAAGTATTTGGATAACAAATAAGAGTGAATCAAGATTAATAATAAAATATCTAGTGTAATACCTAAAAATAACGGCGTTCTTCAGAAGATTACGGATATTTAATTATTAATTTAATTTTAAGTGTTTCTCCAAATTCTGCTAAAGTACTTTGAAGTAAAAAATTGTACCTACAAAGTACTTAATAGATCCCATACTAAAGAGTGATTTCCTATCATTTTACATTTCTAACCAATTTTACACCTAGTTCATTTGATTAGTGTTAGAAAAGAAAACCAGGTGAGTGTTTAAATGTGTTCATATATCACTTACCTGTATCTTTGCCTAAACATTTTAGCTGCCTCTGCCAGCTTGAGTTTAGTAAGGAAATACTCGGAAGCATCAGTTGATCCCTCAGCTTTATTCTCAATTTCCTGAATGAGCTGATTGACTAAATGGGCCACATGTTGCTCATACATGGGGCTGTCTTGTACTTGATCAATGTCGGACCTATATTTAAATAAATTTTGTTACACAAAGATATCGATTTAAAAGAAAGTTAAGAGTGATACTATGACAAAAGCTAATTTTTGATTTTCATTATTTTTGATCGCGACATTATTTTACTTCAACCTCGTTCAATTTCGAAATTAATTTTTAATTAAATTTTATTAATACGGCTGAAGAACATATTTGCATTTTATTCCTATGCATACCTATTACTAAAGTTGTATAAAAGCACTTAAAAACTTACCAGAATTTTTCTTCTATAAATTGTGCCAAGTAATGCCTCACTTCAATGGGGAAATGGTCTCCATAGATTGCCCTTATTTGTTGCAGATGCACGCTGTCGGGGGGCAACTGTTGAGCTTTTGCCCATAAAGCCATCTTTCCGTTATTTCTATGAACAACTAAAGTGAAACCATTAACATTTACACGTACAAAACTTCATTAATATGTATTTTAAGGGAACTAACAAACAACTTATTAGAAAATGTTCAACAATCAATTGATCACAAAGTTGTGAAAGAAAAATTATAAATAAATACTTAGAATGCTCTCTATAAGTTCATTAATACAAGGTTCAGTGAGTTTCACATAGCTCTTTAAGAGAGATACTGGGGGGCTACTATTTTCTGCAGTCTTCACAAACTAACCCTTTATCCTATAATAAAATGCAAGTAAAATACATAGGTAGTAGATACCTAATGTAGGTATTACCTACCAGGTATAATGAAATAAAACAAGGAAACAATATACCTAACCTGACGAGGTTTAGAACCCAACTGTTTATGCAGGTAGATGAAGTAATATTGATCTTGTCAATGTATGTTATTTCTAAAAATTATTATCGGTCATCTGTTTCTGCAAGCTATAAACAATTGTTTATAAAACGGATGCTTTCCCAAAGATTGGAAAACGTCAATCATAATACCTATTGGAACAAATTAAGCACACTCCATGCTAAGGATACAGACCTGTTACTATGGTACAGTTTGGTTCAAAATATACGACTGCAATAAAACCCTAATTATTCCTCTGGCCATAAAATGTCCCAAATTTACCAACCTTTCAGGCCTAGGGGGCTTACAAATTTTATGCATTACCTGCAATCCTAATTACACCATTTTAAGTAGCCATAAATATCAAATTGAATTTTTTATTTTTGGTTCTTATTCGTTTTTGGGCCAATGATAAAAGTCAAACATTAATGGAATCTCAAAGTTTACGGGAATGGCGTCATAAATACTTCAGGACAAATGATATAGAGAAGAAAATTGTCCAAAAGTGGTTTGATACACAGGACACTGCAAGAAAAGCACATGATTATTTTTTTTAAATGCCAAATAAAAGCTCCTTCAAATAAAGGCAAAATAATAATGATAATACATGCAGGTTCTGAAACTGGACTAGTTCCAAACTGTCTGCTGCTTCCAACTAAAAACATAACAGTTTCTTCTTTAGATTAGGACCAAGACACTGCAAACTTTTTCCAAGACTGGTTTGTACAGGGTCTTCTTAAAAATATATCTAAAAATAGCGGTATTGGATGGATAACCCTGGTTTCCTGGTTACCACAGTTGGCAAGTAAAAAATTATACCTTGTTCTAACAGCACAAAAGCGAGAATTCAAAATTGTATGTTAGAAGATAACATAGTTTAAAAACAGTTAGAAAAAAACGGGATATTTTAAAAGTATTAAATGGTTTTAAAATTAATATTGTGTCTATATTATCAAGCCGACCCTGCATCCATTCATCCCTCTCATGCATTGAGTCCACTGTATTGGACGTGGATTCCTAACTTTAAAAAAATAATAAGAGTAATTTCAAACAGGTAATCGTTCTAAATTGCATAATAGCCATTTAAGTGGACACTATTAAACCAAATACTAGCGCCATCTATCCATAAATAGTGGAGATAAGATTGTGTATGCAATTATGACTCATAAATCACATGTTAAGTGTGTCACCATGGAGAATTATTTACCCGAAATAACTGCAAGTTGCTTTTATGCATAGAATTTACTGTTAAGATTACAGAGCCCACTTCAGTGGACGTCATGCATTTTTGAAATTTAAGTCTAGGGAGTTCACTTTAGTGGACGCCATGCATTCTTGAAATATAAAAAATTATAAAAATAAAAAATATATAAACACATAAATTTAGAAAATAATTTTTGTTTTATTCTAGAGGGTAGTTTTTGAAGACACCAACGATAGAGTCTCGATTTTGGGAGAACAACCCACAGACCAACTGTTAGAGAATGAAGTCTACGTGGGAATAGAAACTGATATCAATTATGACTTACCTGATGATTCTGAACTAAGATCAGATTATGTTCCTGGTGAATACTACTACGACATATAACTGCAGAAGAAGAAGTAGACAGAGAGTATAGCAGCGACCATTCAAAATGTAAAAAAAAAACAACTAAAAAAGATTGAAAGTAGCAGCATGCAGATAGCACAAATTTGACCATGCCATATATCAGATATCCTAGAATTCGGCTAGGTGATAAAGGGCTTCGAATGAACTTGATTGTCTGTAAACATTTTGAGATATTTACATTTTGTAGATAATGCCAAGTTAGACAAAAATGATACTGACAAATTGAAAAAAATAAGACCGTTTTTAGATGAAATTCAAAAGAAATTTTTGACTGCCATGGACACCCCAGAATATCAATCAATTGATGAACAAATAATTCCTGTAAAAGGCAGATTGAGCATCAAACGATACCTAAACCTAAAAAATGGGGTGTAAAAGTTTGGGTGTGAGCTGGAGCTAGTAGATATATGTATAGTTCTGAAATATATCATGGGCCATACTGATGTTCACGAATATTTCACAAGATCCAGAAATAATATAATAATACCCCAATCCTCTAGTTTGCTGAAATATAATTCTCTTTTCTGTTTAGGCAAATCCCTCTATAATAAAATTCCGGATCAAATAAGAGTTACCACTTGTTTGTTTCAACAAAATTATTAAATTATTTTTAGTAAAAATTGCTCACTATTCTATAAGATAAGAGAATTTATTGAAAACCCACACCTAAAAAATCTACATTTGAAAGAAACACTATCATCTTAATTAGCACAGGCTAGTTTTAATTATTATTATAAGAGAAATTATTGTATAGCATACTATTGCTATTCAATAAATAAGTTGATTGATTGATTGATTGCTTTATATCCCTTAAGGCGACGGAACAAAGTTGGTAGATCAAGGTATTTATTTATTAACTTTCTGTACGTCACTCTTGTGAATGGATGGATTTGGTACAAAAAAAGTGGAAACCAAAAACAGACCTCTTCGAATTTAAAGCCAGTGTTGCAAGGGCGTTAAAAATATCGCTATGACTAAAGAAAATAAAAGAGCGCGTCCTAGGTCTGCCACTCCACCATCATCAATTTTGAAGGAAAAGAAACTAGTTCATCACGCGCCACCAGAAGTTAGGCAAAGTAATATTGGCCACTGGCCAAATTATTATCAGATTTAAAAAATGCCAGACGATGTCACTCCAAAGCTTGCAAAAGAAAGACAAAACATATTTGTAGAAGATGCGATGAACCCCTCTGCCCGAACTGTTTCGAGTATTTTCACACTCGTCAATGATCCTTTTAAATGCACGGCCTCCATCCACTAGGGTGGACGATTTTTTTTTTTAGTTTTTAAGTAATTGAAATTCAGAAATTCAAAATACGCTTTATTGTCAGAAGAAAAAACAAAAAATCTCAGTGACAAAGCTGAAATGAACATTAAGCAAATATAATTATAAATTATTGTAGATACAAACTAACAAAAAAGCGCAATGTCAAACAAAGCGTCATATTAAGAAATTTCTCCAAAAAAAGATGCTAAAATGTTTCCTGGGGAAAATCGGATACATCATAGTAAGCTGTCGAGATCAACAGCCTATTTACTTGGGATCTAAATCTTTTTCCATTGTTGATCTGTCTTATGGCTAAAGGTAAATGATTAAATAATTGCCTGCTACCAAAAACGATCGATCTCCTACCCAGACTGCTGTGCGGTGCAGGCAATCTAACATTATAAGTTTGTCAAGTATTATAAAGTCGTTCATCCGAAGTTGAGGTGTGTTTATACTTTTTATGGATCATAGAAACCGATTCCAAAACAAATAATGAAGGAAGAGTCAAAATTTTATGTGCAATAAACAATTGCCTGCACAAATCTCTTGTTTCAACCCCACACTTGTACCTCAAGGCCCTTTTGTAACAAAAATATACCGTTAAACAGTTGAGCAAGTACCCCCAAAAACATAACCAATACCTTAGATGGGATTCTGTCAACGCAAATTAAGAATTCCTAATCACACGAAATTCCAACTCCCTTGACAACATCCTAACAGCGTAGCAATTTGAAGAAATTTTACTGTTCAAATTAATGATATGAGCTTCAAATTTGAGTCTACTACCAATTTGCAAGCCCAAGAATGTATTCACATTTAGGTCAGTTAATGTGGTATTTTCTATGGATACATTACTTGATCCGCAAAGTAAGACTATTTGCATCACACCAGTGTTTTATCACAGACAAAACCTCATTAATTCTAATACACAAATTAACATTGTCGCTATGCCACAGTATAGAAGCATCATCCGCGAATAAGGCAAATTATCCCTGTATATCGAGTTCTGCCACATCATTTACATAGAGGAGTAACAAAATTGGGCCCAGCACAGGGCCTTGAGAAACATCAAAGTCAATACCCCGAGCCTCCGATGCAGTCCCACCAATTGACTCCTTTGTTTATAATGGACGATATATATTATAATTTTCATCATTTGCCTGTTGGCATTAGAGAGATTTCTGGGGAAGGAAAGTTTAAGAGGGAAGTCAAAAGGCTGCTTGTTGCGAGGGCCTATTATGATGTTCAGGAATATTACAGTGAATGTTTCTAATGTTCCTAATATGAATTTTTTGTACAAATGTCCTTTTTTATGCATTGTTTTATAAGTTGTCGTATTCGTAATTTAAAAAACTCTATATTGTCAGTTCTTTGTCGATAAGGGTTCTTACTCTTTGGACAATAAAGATTATTTCAATTTGATTTGATACAGTCTGACTATGACCCGACAAGTAAAACAACAATTTTTCTCTTAAATATTAAGATTATATAGGCCTTTTGTATTTTTGCAATAAAATGTTTATAGAAAACATATATTTCTTAAAATTATGCATGTGGATTACACATGTCGGGACCTAGGCAATGGGGTTTGATTATTGCAGTAGCAATGGTACAATTTGAACCAAACTATATCAACATATGAAAAACTTTTGGAGGCTGCTGTTCAGCATCACATGAGGGAATGGTTAAAAAAAGGTGCATTCATCACTGAAATAAATATTCTTTAGATAGTTAGGCTGTTTTTTCAATGGTGTTCGTCATGGTTTCATATTATCCTAGAAAATAAATTGCTCACTCACTTGTAAGCTGGATTTATTTGCGTTGTATATAAATGATAGTTAATACTATTCCGAGTAGTATTCTTACCCAGGAGGAAGAAAGCATTTTAGTTGAGTGGATACTGATAAGCTATAGAAAAGGTTTCCCACTTAGATCTACATAAAGTAACGCAGGCTCGAATTTAAGCTACTCGAAAGGCCATAGATCTTTCATGGTGAACAACATCTTTTAAGTAATAAAATGGCAGCGTATATGTAACAAATTAACAGTTCAGTTGTTTCTACAACACCTTTATGCATTATTTAACCCAATCATTCAAAAAAAAAACAAAAAAAAACTTTAAATAATATTGATGAATACAATAGAAAGAAAATGGCTTAATCAAGATATATTAAAGCTTTCCAATGAGCTAAAAAAAAACTTGCACTGGCTAAAAAGCCACTCAAATAGTGAACAACAAGGGTAGTTGCGGTGGTTCTCTTTTCTTAACACTTGCAGATGAGCAAGAGGTTATACAGATTGTTAACAAAACTTGTAATAAATGAATCTGAATATACCTGTAGCAGTGCCCTCTGCGTTTGAAAGAGTAATGTATGAAGGACTTTCTAGACAATATTTAATTTTTTAGTGGTTCTCAGCATGGGTTTTTAAACAAAAAATCTACTCAGACAGCTTTTCCATCACATCACATCTATATTAAAATCTCTTCATAGGGGTAAAACTACTACTTTGGGCATGGCTTTGATTTGAGCAAAGCTTTTAATCTTAGGATCCACGAAATTTAGCTTGAGAAATTAGAAAGAGCGGGTATAAGAGGCTATGCCTTACGGTGGATAGGATCATTTTTGGAGGGTCAGACCTAGGCTGTGCATGTGAGGGCCACAAAGGACAAGGCATATGAATCCGAATTCGCTGCAACCCCCACATTTGATTTGATACGAACAATTTATAAAGCTAATTATCTTGATTCGTGTGCTCCACTTTTCTGTAGACTATCCATTATGACATGTTGTCCCTCCACATCCCCACATCAGCCAATCTCATGGCCGCTCTAGCCGCCTCGTGCCTCACCCAGTCCACC
Organism: Pissodes strobi; assembly: GCA_016904865.1. Classification (NCBI taxonomy): domain Eukaryota; kingdom Metazoa; phylum Arthropoda; class Insecta; order Coleoptera; family Curculionidae; genus Pissodes; species Pissodes strobi. The sequence goes on along the minus strand of MU189577.1, from coordinate 22,353 downwards.
GACGGAGGCAACCCCATCAACGCCTCCACAGTCCTTGGGGGCGCCGTCCTCATGGCCCCGGTGATGCAGATTCATGGATCCTGGCAGTCGTTTGGTAAAACGACTGCTCCGTGCATGAGCATCGGAGCAATCATCGTCCATAAATCCACAACATAGTTTTCGGCCCAAGTCGCCAGGATCCCCCTAGCGCCCTATGGCAAGCCCACAGAGCACCGAGCGCTGCCGCGGTCTTAAGCCGAATGTGTTCCTGAAAGGTTAGTTTGGAGTCCAACTAGACACCCAGATACTTGACGCATTTGTAAGCCACAAGAGTGGTCCCTTCCAACGTGATGTTGGGAGAGGCCTCCAGCTCCCTTTTCCTGGTAAAGATGACCAACTTTACCTTATCGGGATTCGTCCTGAGTTTATTATCCCTACACCACTGCGAGAACTTTGTCAGTGCCTCTTCCAAAAGCCTCTGCAATATTCCCACCTCAGTTCCTAGTGCCATAATCACAACGTCATCTGCATAGGCCTGTGCCCTTCCAACGTGATGTTGGGAGAGGCCTCCAGCTTCCTTTTCCTGGTAAAGATGACCACCTCTACCATGTCGGAATTCGTCCTGAGTTTATTATCCCTACACCACTGCGAGAACCTTGTCAGTGCCTCTTCCAGAAGCCTCTGCAATATTCCCACCTCAGTTGCTTGTGCCATAATCACAATGTCGTCTGCATAGGCCTGTGCATGGACCCCATGCTCTACTCTCAGGATGCGTAGGATCTCATCCACCACGAGACACCACAGGAAGGGGGACAGGATCCCCTGAGGACATCCCCCGCGATGACTCAACCCTATATATATATA
>MU189577.1:0-14015 GCA_016904865.1 Pissodes strobi | reverse complement strand
GCTTGTACTTGAGATAAAACTGCTCCGATGCCGGTGTTGCTGGCGTCTGTGTCCAATACAAATTTACCCTTTTGTTCCGGATATCCCAATATTGGACTAGAACATAGAGCCGCTTTTAATTTCCTGAACGCAGAATCACAGTTATGATCCCAGTTATAATTTGCTCGTTCTTCAGTCAGCTTATGTAAAGGTGCAGCTATATTTCCAAATCCTTCGACAAATCTTCTATAATAAGTACATAAACCAAGGAAGCTCCGCAGTTCGTGTTTGTCGCGAGGACGAGGCCAGTCTTTGATTGCTGTTATCTTTCGTTGATCAGTTTGGATTCCCTCTGATGACACGACGTGTCCGAGAAATTCGACTTTTTGTTGGAAGAGAAAACATTTCTTTGGATTCAGTAAGAGCTGAGCATTCTTGATCCTAGTAAAAACTTCATGCAGGTTTTGTAGGTGCTCTTCGAAAGTTTTTCCCATTACCATTATATCATCAAGATAGACCAGGCATGTCTTCCAAGTGAGGCCTCGTAGAACAACTTCCATAAGACGCTCAAAAGTAGCGGGGGCATTGCATAGTCCGAAGGGCATAACTTTAAACTGATATAAACCACTTCCGGTAGAGAAGGCAGTCTTTTCCTTATCCTGTTCGTCAATGCCTACTTGCCAGTACCCGCTCTTTAGATCGAGTGTTGAGAACCAATGAGAACCGGCTAGTGTCGTCAACGTGTCGTCAATTCTGGGAAGTGGATAGCTGTCCTTCTTGGTGACGTCATTGAGCCTTCTATAGTCCACGCAGAATCTGGTAGTCCCATCCTTCTTGGTGACTAAGACAACAGGAGATGACCATGGACTTGACGACTCTTCAATAATTCCATCTTCAAGCATTTTATCCACTAATGTGGTAACCTCTTGCTGCTTCGTCACTGGTAACCTTCGAGGATGCTGCCGTATGGGGTGAGCACTCCCAGTGTCGATTTTATGTTTTATGATGTTCGTTCTTCCAGTATTGCCATTTTTCTTTTCAAAGGCTGTACTCTGCTCTTTGATAAATTGTGTAGCTCTCTTCAGTTCTTCGGAAGACAGATGTTGCCACGATTTCTGGAAATGTTCTAGGACTTCCTTAGGTGATGTTGAGGGTGTTACTTCTGACTGCGTTTCGCAACTGGTTACCCACTGCACCGTCTCGCAAGTGGCTATTACATCTCCTTTATTGATTTTGATGGAATTGGATGAAATATTTGCTATCCTTATCGGTATTTCGCCGTCGGTTTTGACTAGTGCTTTGCCTACGAGGTGTTTGCAAGGCAAATCGTGGTGTTGGATAAGTCCGATGCAGCCTCCAAAATCCTTCTCCAATTTCCCAAAAATTATCTGCTCGGTATTTCCGCTTATTCTGACAGTACATGCCGCCACTACTTTAGTCGGTGTGCCATCGTCTGTTTTGTTAAGGATGAACTCTTCGGTGCCAAACTTCAGAAGATTAAGCTTGTTGTCAAAAGAGAATCCATGTTGACCGATGAGATCCATCCCCAAAATAAATTCGTCCTCGATGTCGGCGACTAACACTGTGTGGTGTAGTTTAATTCGTCCCAGTTGAAGTTCGATATCCATTTCCCCAAGTACTTCAGCTGTCTCACCGGTAACTGTACGTAAAACTACATTCTTTGATATGGGTAGAACTTCTACTCTATTCACTCTGTTGGACCTTATCAAAGACACCGCCGCACCAGTGTCAACAGTAATTGTTATGGCTCTTCCGTTGATCTTTCCTGTAATTGTTAGACTGTCGGCGGCTTTTCCTAGGCTTTTTATGGAGACGATCCTGGGGGCTTTATCTTCTTTAGCCAACACCCGCCCCGCAATGTTGACTAATTGAAGTTTTCCTGATTTGACTTGGGGGCCCTAGCGTCTCTGGATGGAGATCTAGACCGTAGTTGTACTCGGCAGTCTCTTTTGAAATGCCCAGTCCTGCCACATCTATAGCACTGATTTGATGTATTTCGGTTACGCGGCCTATCTTCCATTGGCTCCCTGAATCTCCTCGTGGCCTGAAGAACTTCCGTCAATTTCTTCAAAATTTCACCCATCTCAGTTAATTCACAGCTGTTTGTCGGGTTTTCTTCCTGGATGGATACGGCCCTGATTTTTGGCTTGGAGATGTTACAGGCCGCCTCGATTTCTAGGGCTCGGCCCAAAGCTTCACTGCTGTTATCAAATTTGGCTAGGCGTAGCATTTTCTGAGTTTCTAGATCTCTGATACCATCCACGAAATACTGGGCAGCAAGTTCCTCTTGAAATTCCTCTGTCGCTCCCGGGTAGGCCAGTTGAATGAGACGTCTAATCTCTGACTCAAACTCTTGCAGGTTTTCACCAGGCTTCTGATGTCGGGACTTAACTTGTGCCTGATACAGTTGCCTTCTATGTTGGTCTCCAAATCGTCTCTCCAGGGCAGCTGCAAGTATGTCATATTTCCCCTGTTGACTGATGGGAATAGTCTGCAATAGTTCCAGGGCAGATCCACGAAGCGCAACCACTAGTGATGTAGCCATTTCTTCGTTATTCCAACCGTTGGCAACAGCAGCGGCTTCAAATTGCCTTCTGTACATTGTCCACGATGTTTGACCGTCATACGTTGGAGGTTTGATGTTTTGTCCTGAGGCGAATGCCTTCTCGGTTGGTACTTGATGTTTTAGTCTGGTAACTTCTGCTTGTAGATTCTTCATTTCTTTCTGTACGTCTCCTACTTCTTTTTGTACATTTCCCACTTCTTTTTGTACAGTTCCAACTTCTTTTTGTATATTGTTTACTTCTTTTTCAAATTTCTCATTCTGCCCGTCCAATATTTTCTGTAATTTTCCTTGCTCGCCTACAATTACATCAAGCATCCATTTCTGAAGCTGGTCCTGCTCTGCTTGCCTTTTCTCTTCCTGGTCTTGTAAAATTTTCTGAAGCCGGTCCTGTTCTGCTTGTCTTTTCTCTTCCTGGTCTTGCAAAATTTTCTGAAGCCGGTCCTGTTCTGCTTTCCTTTTATCTTCTTGATCTTGAAAAATTTTGTGCAGCCGGTCCTGTTCTGCTTGCCTTTTATTTTCTTGGTCTTGTAAAATTTTCTGTAGCCGGTCCTGTTCTGCTTGCCTTTTACGTTCATCCTCTTCCCGATCCGCTTGCCTTCTACGTTCATCCTCTTCCCGATCTGCTTGCTTTTTATCTTCTTGATCTTGAAAAATTTTCTGAAGCCGGTCCTGTTCTATCTGCTTTTTACGTTCTTCCTCTTCCCGATCCGCTCGCCTCTCAGCATTTAAATTATCCATAAAATCGGCCAACATTTTATTTATTTGCTCCATTTCCGCCGTTTGTTGCCTTGTATTGACCATAGAATGTTATAAAATTTTACCAGAATCAACCAATCAAACGGTCTCGTTGACGTACTTGTACTTCTTTCCTCGAAAAATACTTCGCAAGTCCGGTCCCTTCACAATCCAACTTCGGACACCAAATGTTACGTTTTTCCCGTGGGTTCTTAACAGAATTACAACTTTGCTATTTTCAACTAATACTCTCTTTATTCACTACCACTGTATACAATTTAACTCACTAAACCAGTCTTATAACTTTACCACTAATATCTATTCAACACTCAATGATTAACTGAACTGAACTGACTAACATTCGCCTTAGGTCTGCTTACATATAATCTCAAATCTATCACGAACATTCGGGAAGTATTCCGAGGCCACTCTATATGATCTCGACGAGGCCATCGAGATAATTCCAGTCCAGCGATCCTGAAACTTCGCGACCGGCCAGGCGATGAGTCATACAGACAAAGAAGCGAGGGGCACGGCGCGGCGGCGGCGGCTAGTTCTATAGGGTAGCACAAAAACGTTCGGATGGTTGTTAGTCGTGACAATATTAATCAATCCTTTATTTAGGAATCCCCTAATACAATGAATTAATCTACATAAAACTAACATGTAAAAAATAGTATACTCCTAATCTAGTTTTAGCTTAATTTAAATATATGAGTTTATCTATTTAAATAGGCATGCCTAATACTAATATATTCTTACTAAATAAATAAATACATACATGATCTAATTTAAAATTAAATACCAAATGAAAGGAAAAATTACAAAATATATACCTTCCCAAATTAAAACTATAACAATGGTATATAAAAAAAAAAAAAGTCAGCGGTGCAAGAGAAGAAAAAAAAAGAAAGAAAGAAAGAAAAGAAAGTCAGCGGTGCAAGAGGAGCACTGATGAAGTAGGTGGGTGGGTGTCATTGCTGTAAGAAATTGTTTAACTCTCTCTTAAATATATTGATGGAGGTTAAGTTCTTTATTTCTGAAGGTAGGTTATTGTACTCGTCAAGACCCTTAAAAAACAATGAGTTCATTGCCCTTCTGGAGTTAGTTCTTCTAATATAGAAATTGTTCCTGCCTCGAGTGGTGTAACCATGTACTTCCCTAATATAAGATATATATGTATTGAGATATGCTGGCAACAAGCTCCACATCAATTGCAACTAGCCTCATTGGATCCAGAATGCAGTAAAATAAACCATAGCCATAATAACTGCATCACCCAGCAAGATGTCCCCAAAAGGCAATTACAACTACACATCTTCAGAAGTACATAGACCTAAGTAAATCTCCACAAACAAGCCATGGGCAAAGCCAAATAAATCAACCACACACCCACAAAAAAGGATCTGCGTCTCTAGATACAGAATTTGTAGCTGCCACCAACAGGAAAGTTTGGTTATATATTGGCAAAGCTTCACAAACTGTGGATAAAAATATTGTTAGCACTTATGTGACTAATAAATTGAAAATTTCTTCAAATGATATTGTGGTTGATCAGTTAAAAACATTGGGTAATACTCATTCATTTAAGGTGGGTGTAAATGCTGAGTATTATGATACAGTGAATGCATGTGATTTTTGGCCAAAGGGAATTGCTTTCAGACGTTTTAATTTCAAAAAACGTCCCATTAACTCTGATCGTGCCACATTTCCGGAAAACCAAAATTAAGCCGACAATCAAGCAGCACTCTGGGGAAGATTAGTAGGTATTACCAAAATGTACGTGGTCTTCGGACCAAACTAAATGATTTTTCAGCAGCAGTCATTGCAAGTGATTTTGATGTCTTATTACTTGCTGAGACTTCATTGCATGATGGTATTCATGATAATGAGCTTGGTATATCTGAATTTTATGTATATAGATGTGATAGATCTAAAGCAACATGCCTTGGTGGTTCTTTGATTGCCGTGAAGAAAAATTTTTCATCAGCCATTATTTTGCCAAAAACAAAAAATATTGAAAGTGTTTATGTCAGAATTTCATTGTCCTCCACAAAAATCCTATTGGTGAATGTTTATATTCCTCCATCATCACCTGTTACCATTTATGAGGATTTTGTTTTAGCTACTGAAGAAATTTTACAGAATAATCACTTTTGATTAGTGTATATAGCTGGAGATTTTAACCTTCCGAATGTTTACTGGGAAAATGATGAGTTTGGTGCGAGAGCTGTGGGTGCAATGTCAGATGCTGTTGAATGTATGTCAAATTTCAGTGCTTTTAATAACTTGTACCAAATTAATTACATACCAAATGTTTTGGGGGGATTTTTAGATCTTATTTTTACTAACAATCTTGTAAATGTTCATTGTGTGGATATTCCACTTGTTAAATGTGATGTATACCATCCGTGATTAATGTTTAATGTAAAATGTGATTGTATTTTGAATGAAGTTTTAAATTATGACTATTACTATTATGATTTTAAGAATGCAAATTACATATTAACTAATGAATCTTTAGGCAATGTAAGTTGGGAATTTTTAAATGCAATCACTGATATAAATTTATCTTTGACATGTTTTTATGACATATTGTATGACTATTGAATTCTTTGTACCAAAACGTAGATGTAAGAATAAAAAGTTTCCGGAGTCATATTCCTTTGAGTTAAAGAATGAAATTTTACGGAAGAAGAAGGCTCATAGAGAGTTCAAACAGACATGCAATGCTACAGATTATCAGACTTTTTCAGACATTAGGAAGGAATGTAAGCTACTGGCTGAAAAGTGTCGTAGGGACACTGTTAGAGAACTAGAAAGTTTAGTGACTAACTCAACACAATTTTGGAGATATGTACATAGTAAATACAAACATTATGACTTACCCAATAATATGACATATGGTGACATTGAGTCAGAGAATCCCAAAGAAATAAGTAATCTTTTTAAAGAATATTTCTCTAAAGCCTATGTGAGTGTGAAATGCCAAATTCAATTTGCACTAATAATGTAAGTCTGAACAACTGTGATATTAGCTTAAAAATTGATATATTTACCAAATTGGATTCTTTAAACCTTAGGCATAGTAGTGGTCCTGACAATATTTCACCATACTTTATCTATAACTGTCGTTTTGTCTTGTCTCCAGTACTGTTTAGGATTTTTAATTTGTCTTTGTCAATTGGTGTGTTCCCCGAGGAGTGGAAGAAAGCATATGTTGCCCCTATTTTTAAGAGTGGAGTAAGAATGTCCATTGAAAACTATCGCCCCATCTCTAAAGTTTCTATTTTTGCAAAAAATTTTGAATCTCTTGTTTCAAGAAACATATACTTTCCTCTTAAAAATATAATTAATCCAGAACAACATGGATTCATGCCTGGTAGGTCTACAGCTTCGAATTTGATGGTCCTGGAGGAATCTGTGTTGGATGCTTTTGGGGATAGATCTCAGGTTGATGTAATCTATACTGATTTTTCCAAGGCGTTCGATAGGGTTGATCAGAGAATCCTAATTTCTAAACTTGGGTCTTTGGGATTCTATGGGCCGTTGCTTTCTTGGTTTGAGAGTTACCTTACGGACAGGAGGCAAAGTGTAAAAGTTAGAAATTTTTTATCAGATGAGATCATTGTTAAATCAGGTGTACCTCAAGGTGGACATATTTCTCCAATACTTCCAGCAGCAAAGTATTACTGTATGCTGATGATTTAAAGGTTTATAGAACTATAAGGGATGTCACTGACTGTGCTTTGTTGCAAGTTGATCTCGATAACTTGTCAAGGTGGTGTTTGGAGAATGGACTCTTATTAAATTTGGATAAATGTAAAATTATGTGTTTTCACAAAACAACAAGACCAGTTTTATATCCTTATAGCTTGAACGATACTTTGCTAGAATCGTTAGATAATTTTAGAGATTTAGGGGCGATATTTGACACTGAGTTAAGTTTTAGATATCATTATGACTATATATGTAGTAAAGCGTTTAAGCTCCTTGGATTTTTAAAGCGTACTTTGTGTGATTTTAATGATATTAACTGTTTTAAAAATGTTTACTGTTCTTTAGTTAGGTCTATTTTAGAATATGCAAGTGGTGTATGGTGTCCATTTTATAAGTGTCATATTGATAGTTTAGAGAAGGTCCAAAGAAAGTTTTTGCGGTTCATTGGCTATAAACTTAAAATTCCATCTGAAGAAATCATTTATGCAGATATTCAACGATTGCTTGCTTTACCTTCTTTAGAAGATAGACGCAAAACATTAGACATTGTGTTTCTCTTTAAGATTGTTAATGGAATTATTGACTGTTCTCATCTCATTGAGAGAATTCCATTCAGGGTTCCACAGAGAGATACTCGATGCAAAGATGTATTTTATCTGGAGTATCAGAATAGTAATTATGGTTTGAATAGACCAATAAGAAGAATGTGTGAGAATGGCAATGCTATAAATATTGACGTTTTTTCTACAACCCTAAATTGTTTTAGGAATAAGGCTAAACAGAAATTGTAATTTTAGTGACTAAAAAATTTCATTATTTTTTTTTAATCTAGTTATTAATTTTGGTTTATATTATATTATCATATCTGAAATTGTGTATTTTTGTAAATGGTATATCCGTTAATAAGCATTTCATTTCATTTCATTATTTTATAAATGAAAACCATGGTAAAAAATTTGATTCTTGTGGCAACTGGTAGCCACTCAAGACAGGCTAACATATTTCTTATCGGCGTGTAGCGACTGCACGATAGTACAATGCGCATTGCCCTGTTTTGCAATATTTGTAGACCAGATTTAGAGTTACCATCCAAGAGAAACAACAAACTAGAACAGTATTCAAAATGAGGCTTTATAATTGTGTTATATATGGTTACCCGAGAGTTTACAGATAAATCTTTATATTAATATTTTGATGGTTAAGATTGGAATATTTGTATTTAGTTGTAAGAATCATGGCCTTCGATTTATTGACATTTAATTTAAGTTTGTTATAATTTAAATATTTTTCAATCCGGGAAAGCTCTCTAATTATATTTTGAATGACCACATCCACATTTTTATGACTAAAGGAAAATAAGGTATCATCAGCAAATAGGTTTATGAACTCAGGTGCAATATAGTGGTTTATATCATTAATATAAATAATAAAAAGTAACGGCCCCAGTACACTTCCCTGGGGCACTCCAAAACCATTCTCAAACTCTTCAGATATATTCAATTCAATTCAATTCAAAATTTATTATAGAATTTATTTTAGTTCGTTGTTTTCGGTTTTTTAAATAGCAACGCAACAAGTTCAGAACCTTGCCACTTATTCCATAATACTGAAGTTTACTTATTAAAATTCTGTGATCAACCGTTTCAAAAGGTATGACTATAAGTATGAGATAAAGGAATGACTTTTATATTGATTTTAAACATACAACTTTTTCACAAAACTACTTATACTATAATGTACTAAAATTATTTAATGATCTGCCTACAGAAATTAAAATTGTAAAAGATATGAAATAATTTAGAAGTAAGGTTTTAAGTTGTAAATTTTTTTCAAATTTAGATTTGTGTAAATATATTAGCCATCTTGTCTAAATAAAGAGAGTTACTTACTTACTTACTTACTTTTTTTTACCATGTTTTTGTTTATATAGAGACAAGCTTTTCTGTCGCCTCCTACAAAGTTAGAGTCAACCTCTCCAGTTCCCAGATTTATCTTTCTCTGATTATCGATCACTGTGACTTTCTGAAAACCATTGCTAACACTTTCCCTTTTGTCAAGTACACTGCCCCCATATTCGCTGTAACAATTATTAGTAATGTTCCTCTCTGCATTTGTCGATCCATCTCCATGGTGTCCACTGTTCACATCATTGTGGCATGCAGACGGGCGCATTAGGAGCCAAGCTATTCTGTCGCCTCTTGCAAAGTTAGTGTCAACCTCTCCAGTTCCCAGATTTTTCTTTCTCTGATTATTGATCGATGTGACTTTCTGAAAACTATTGTTTACACTTTCCCTTTTGTCAAGTAAACTACCCCCATATTCGCTATCACTGTCACCGTTTTTAGTAATGTTCCTCTCTGCATTTGTTGATCCATCTCCACTGTTCACGTCATTGTGGCGTGCAAACGGACCCATCAGGTTTTTTGTTACATCTCTATAAGTCATTTGTGTTGATTTTGAAACAATTGGGAATTGGTTGAGGCTAGATCCTTTGCTTTCAAAATTATTGATTTTCTCCAGCAGCAATCCATTGTTTTGTTTTAATATATTGTTTTTATCACCGAGCTCTTCAATCAGTCTTTTCAGATATTCTATTTCCATAACCATTTTAGCCTTTTCAAGTGCAAAAATGTCACTTCCATTCCTGTCACCTGAATTTCCTGCCCAGACATTTCTCGATGTACAGCATTGAATTTTTGTTTCATCAATTACATTTTTCATTTTGCCCATCCATTTGGCACAACTCTTATGAAATATTGACAAGCAATTTATGCATACACACACACTACAGTTTTTCTTGGAACAACACTGGAAACCACTTATTTTTCCGTTCTCAACACTCACTTCTGAATCTTCATCCGATTCACCCACCATCTCAGATAAGATATTTCCCAGATTATAGAATGCTAGGATTTATCAGTGGCAGCTTCTCCATTAGGTCATTGGGTCAATGACCTCCCAATATAAAATGAAATTTATTTACTATTTTTCAGATTTAGAAAATAAAAATTATATAATGTACAAAATTAGAATTTACCACAAGTATAAATCTTTCAATAATGTATCCATTACATTTTAAGCGTCCCCCGTAAACGCGTAGCGTAATCTGCCCGCCACGCGGCCGTGCTCCTACGGCGAATCGCTTAAATTTACTAAATCGGAAAATCGGGCTGGTGGCAATCGATGACCTCGATGCGATACCGATATGAGACTGAGCCGATCTCTGACGATATTTATTTTTTTTATTTATTTATTTATTTATTTGGCAAGTACACTACAGAATTACAAAATATTCCAAATGGTACACAACATAATTATTATAAAAATATCCACTTTGCTGAAAATGTACATAAAATTTTAAAAGAACAATAACTATCGAGATAAGATCTACTTTTTAAAGCTCAAGAATGAACAGCCAAACAAATCACAGTCATTAATATCATCATTATAGACCTTCACAAGTCGATCAGATATTCGTCTAAAACCATAATTTGTGCGATGTGGTCTCTCATAAAATAATTTTCTGTGGCGGGTAGATCTTGCTGGTATTTTGAAAAAGATATTAGATAAAAGCATACTGCTGTCAATGTGCCCGTTAATTAATTTAAATAGAAAAAATAACATTGCATTTTGTCTTCTTTTTTCCAAGGAATCCAAGCCCACCAACTGTGATCTGACGTTATATGGAATATCTCTATACGGAAATCTATGCTTGTACAAAATAAATTTGCAAAACTTATTTTGTACATTTTCAAGCCGTTTAATGTGGGAGTTATAATAGGGTGACCACACCACACAGTTATATTCTAAAATACTACGAACTAAACAATAATATAAACTTTTTATGGCTTTAGTATCATTAATATTATCGCAGTTTCTCCTAATAAAACCTAGCATTCTAAAGCCCTTCAAAATAATGTTATCAAGATGAGTGTTAAAATTCAATTCCTGGTCAAATGTAACAACCCAGGTCATTAAAAGTAACAACTTCATCCAAGAAATGACCATTCAAAATATAACTAGAACGAATAGGAACTTTCCGACGGTGAAAACTTAGGAATTTACATTTTGTGGAATTTAGTCTTAAAAAATTATCGCTACACCATGCGCTGAAGTTGTCAAGGTCAGACTGAATCATCTGACAGTCCTCCACCTTATCAACAACACGAAAGAACTTTAAATCGTCGGCATAGAGAAGACACTCGCAGTGTTCAAACGCGGACACAACATCGTTCACAAACAGTAAAAACAGAACTGGACCGAGATGAGAACCCTGTGGGACTCCAGATGGCACTCCAATCTCACGCGAGGTAACCCCGCACAATCTCACCCTCTGAGTTCGGTTGCTGAGATAGGATTTAATCCAGCGAAAGTAAGCGCCACACACTCCCAGAGCTTCAAGTTTGTTCAGGAGTAAATCATGAGATACACTGTCAAACGCTTTCGACATGTCGGTGTATATAACGTCGACTTGAAAACCCTTGTCAATATTTCCACTAAGATAGTCTTGGAATTCGGCCAAATTAGTGGTAGTTGACCTACTCTTGTAAAATCCATGTTGTTTAGGACTTATATAGTGCTTGTAAGTGTTAAATATTTCATCTGTTATTATAGATTCGAATATCTTCGGAATGATTGAGAGCAGAGAAATGCCTCTATAGTTACCAATGTCATTCTTGGAGCCACTTTTGAAGATAGGGAAAAGAGTTGACTGCTTCCAAATAGTTGGGAACCAAGAATTATCAAACGATTCCCGAAAGATTATTTGAAGGGGCTTGGCCAATACCGATGCACACCTCTTCAGAAAAAAGGGAGTAAGTCCATCAGGACCAGCACCCTTTCTGGCATCCAATGAATTCATCTTTTCCAGGATCTCTTCGACCGTGAAATTGTGCCCTGACAAAACACTATAAATATTCTATGGAACATCAGGTATTGAGCTCCCGGAGAAATCGGTGTAACATGACTCAAAATGGTCAGCAAATGCATTGGTAATGTCTTGGGCTGTTCTTCTTGCATGACCCCGGTATTCCAAATACTTAGGAATGCCACTATCCTTTCGTAAGCTGTTGATATACGACCAAAAGTACTTAATATTAGATGGTATCATCTGTTCTGTATTTGTTACAAACAGCAAGTAGCAGAGATCAATCAAATACTTTGTTTCCCTCCTAACACCAGTGTATCTTTCATAATCATGTGTATCTTTCATAATCATGTGGTTGGCCAGATCTTTTGTATTTTTTGTACAGTCTGTTCTTGATAGATATTAGTTTTTTCAGCTCGGGACTGTACCAGGTTGGAAATTTTTCATGTGTAATAATTTTGGTTGGAACAAATTGGTCGATTACTACAGCGACTACCTCATAAAATTTCTGGACTATGTCATCAACATTATCCAAATGGAGAATATTATCCCATTCGACCGACGAAAGATAATGTTGAATACTGTCAAAATCAGCGCGCTCAAACAGGTGTACAGTGGTCCCCACTTTATTATCCAGAAGGGGCATTGATTCTTGGGTAAATTTGACCTCCAATGCTGGATGATAATGGTCAACTCCAGTTAGTGGAGTATCTGTAGGGGACACCTCAATGTCATTGGAAACATCAGTAAACACCAAATCCAAGGTTTTGCCAAATTTGTTTGCAACTGGGTTGACGGGTTCCAGTTCGAGGTAGAAAATTGTGCCCAGAAGCAGTTCTGCCTCGGCAGAGTTGAACTCAATTGGCACTAAATGTGCTTCCTCATATCCCCATGAGATGTTGGGTAGATTAAAGTCACCAAAAATCATCATTTTTGCATTTCGATGGTTACTTCGTAGATATAAAAGCTAAACGGAAAAGAGAAGCCCGAAGTTAGCAGGACCTGGGCTATCAGCCCAGTTTAACAAGACAGTGAATATTATGACTATTATACGGTATTTTGTGTAGTTGCAATATTTCGGAAACAGTCAAATTGTTGAATATACTGTGTACATTACCGATGACAACTGTAGAAAGTGAGCGATGTTTCTCTACATTAAAGAGAATAAAGACATTTTTACGAAATACTATGGGAGAAGAAAGACTGTCTGCGTTAGCCATGTTAAGCGTAGAGAAACCGTTTATAAACAGTATTGTTAATTTTAATGAGCATGTTATAAATCATTTTGCAAATGTTAAAGACCGAAGAATTGATTTGAAATTTAAAACTATTTAAAAAGTTAACTAATAAATATTCTTATGTATGTGTTATTAATTCCTTGTATTAAGAGTGTTCTGTTCATATTCTCTATTTAAAACACCTGGAAATAAAACAAAATTAGGGCGTGGTACAAAAAAAACTTGTTGCTCTTTTGCCTGTGGCCCTTTTGCCTATGACCCCCCTATGAATTTTATCAAGAGCCGCCACTGGGATTTATAAAAAGGAACTCAAAAGACTTCTCTACAGTTCAATCTCTTAAGGTTCTATACTGTAGTATGGTCACTTAGAATATGTTCCTTCTGTACGGAACCCCCATTATGCTAGCCATATAACATAACATCTCAAAATGTCATATTGTAAGTTATTACAGACTCAAATCGCCTATTTTATTTAATTATCAGATTGACCTTACTGTTTTAGGTCACTTGCAAAGGATTGGAGATGTTGGTGTAATATTTGATATCAAGATTACATTTGTTCCTCAAATTGAAAATGTTGCTAAATCTTCATTAAAATCACTGGCCTTTATTAGGAGAAACTCACGTCAATTTGATAATGTAACCACTCTAAAATTACTCTTTTGCTCATATGTGTATTCCAAATTGGAATACTGTTGTGTTATTCGGGGTCGAATATACTCTTGCCACATTGGCATGTTTGAAGCGGTCCAGAGAAAATGTTTCAAACTTTTATCCTTAGATGAGCCAGAGGGTCTGATCATAATGAGTTAACAAAGGGTCACTTTTATCTAGGCGGAAATTGATTATGGTACTATTTAATTTGCAACAAAATACAGTGTCCTCTTCT
>MU189575.1:12308-50563 GCA_016904865.1 Pissodes strobi | reverse complement strand
TGTCTCGTCTCAACTAGTGAAGGGACTATTCGAATACAAATAATCGAAGTATTCGATTCTGGCTTGCATTCGAATGCACTCGATTCTCAACGAAGAATTCAAATACCAGAAATATTCGAATGCGCTAATAACGAATTAATCGTCCCTCAAATGCTGGTTGAATCGAAATAAAATATGAATCGGCACAATTCGCGTCAAATGCGATTATAATATAAGTTGTTCGATTGTGCTGGTCTATCATCTGAGAAAAACAAATAATAGCGGGCTTTGTTGTGTATTATGGTGAACAACAATGGAAAACGCTATACTATAAAAAGTACCAAAATAGAGTACCTAGTTTAATTACTGTGGTAATTTTTTAATTGTTGAATATTTTTCTTCTGTAGTAAACATATTATTAATTTTATATGCGGTAATCGGCAGGTATGACATACATATTTTTGCAATATGCAGAGGATAAGGAGTTTTTGGGAATTCAAATTTAAATTATTAAATAGTGATGATTTTGGTAAATCTTTAATAAACTTTTACATAACACAATAAGTCCTCGATTAACCCAATTGACACTAACTTAGGAACAGGCAGAAGCGGTTCCAGTAGAGGTCCCAATATGATCACATGGTTACAGAATAACTGAACGAAGTTAAGTATCTGTCAGTCAGAAGATAAACGTATTGTAAAGACCAACTGTATTCAATTTTTTATCTGTCATAATTAAATTTTTTAATCATTTACATTAATTTTAATTTTCATTACTAAACTTCATTCCAAATAATTATATTTGCAAATTAATTATATCGATAAACTCAATTTCACATGATACCATCAAGCGTATTTGTAATTTAATTGTATAATTAATATATTGTTGTTTTGAAATTTATTTCTTTAATATATCGCAAGATAGAGGTGAGACACGAATTATAAGAGCAAATTTCTGATATTCTTATCTTTATATTTATTTATATCTAAGTATTCATATTCAGTTCGCATTGTCTCTAGGGACTCTGGCGCCCACAATACACAAAAAAATCTCTGCTAATAAAAGAACGTCGACCGACCCCGTAAGAAAAATAAAAACGAGTCTCATGCATTTAAACAACTAGTATTTCATTACAAAATGGCGCACAATGCCATACTTAATAAAATAAATTAATTTTCACTACAGATCAAGACAAAATCATTATACGCTCACAACTAAGATGTTCAATCCTCTGTGACAACTTGATTATTTGTGCGTGGTATTTTTTATGTTAAAAAAAAACGTGTGTCTAATAGACAGAATTATTCCTGAATATATGTAGGTTCTTGCTTATCAAAAAACAATTGCCCAAAAAAACCTTCATTCCTACACTTAAGAATCCAGCGAATCAAAACAAATTAGAATACATAATTATCACCTTACTTGTCAGAGTAAATGCATAGATAATGATATTTTTTGTTTAATTTCTATTTAGACAAACATTACAATACAAAAAATTAAAAAAAAAATTAATTAGGACAGGCGATAGTGGCTTACTTTGTGAACATACTTACAGAATCTAGACTTTAAATTTATGTGAAAGTATGAGTATAATAATTTAAATATATGAAAGTGGTTCAGGCCCAAATATAATAGTTTGTGAACTCACCTGGGCAAGTATAAAATGGTGTATATTGTACGAGATCGTGCAATCTTAACCGTAGGAGGGAATAAGAAATGTCGGGTAATCAAATATTGAAAACCGGAGAGCTGTGCAGAACAGAGGACCCTATATCAGCGAAGCAATCAACTGTTCAGCTTATTGCCACCCATACTAGTAAAGAAAATAGTAGCTACGCAAACTATTATTTTCTCTGATACTAGCTCAGCTAGCTCTTATGGGTATCAGTTACTCATTTCATTTTAAAACTTACATTATGTCCTACCGTTATTATTCACATCATTAGTTAAATACAGTCCACTAAATCAAATATTTTCTACAGTGAATATCGCCTGTCGATTATTTCTTTGGTGAGAATAAAAACGTACATTTTACGTACGTATATTTTGGCAGTGAAAGCAGCTTAACGAGCGCTAAAATCGAACGGCAAAGTAAAATACTGCTCAATTCGTATAATAATTATAAGATGTTAATTATAAGCATTGTACTATGTGTTCTATTGAATATGTCATACTCTTGCTAATTTTCTAATTAGCCTGCTCTACATGTAAGCGCTCTGACTAAATGAGTGATACGAGTGTCACGGCTGCGGTACTACTGCAATCGGTCAGCACTTCGACGCAACTCGCGTTTGTTTAAAATTATGCAGATTTGGCACCAATTATTTAATGGCAAAAGGCCAAGTCGGTTGCAATTATTGATATTATCGAGCCGACTAGAAAAGACGGCACGAACGGCAGATTAGTTTGTTTATTTGCCTAACGTTTCAAGGCAACTATATATACTGCTAAAATAATTTTATTCTTCTTTCCTGTTCTGTTAAGGTACCGTTGTGCATAGTCAAGCCAAGCCATTTCATCTAAATGCGAGTGGCAGCCGTAAGCAGGCCCGGACTGGGCCATCGGGCGATCGGGCGATCGCCCGGTGGGCCGCTCCCAAAAACAGGCCGGTCGCTTAGCCAAAAAAAAAAAAGCCTAACGAAAGAAACGTTAAAAAATTAAACTCAAAGCAACCACTAACCAGACGCTGGACTCGCTATGCTGTGTTTGCCGCAGCACTGTTTTTAAAATGTATCGATTTTCTTCCAAAAATGTACTGAGGCATTTTTAAATGTACAAAATGTTAATTTACAGTGGTAGATATTTTTTTATTACTCAATAAGTTCCTTTGCAAGGTTATGCATTTTAAAATTTTATATTAATGACGTACTAAAAATCATATATTTATGTTGTGGCATGTTTATTGATTTATTTATTTATTATTGGTGACGATATGTTTTGTATAACAAATGTTTTCGGTGATTGCCCTAACTAAATGCGAATTCACAAGCAAGACAAACATAGCGACTCCCAATTAAATGGCGAAATGCCACATAATTTTAAATAATATTATAAATATGTTACCAAATAATTATTCTTCTCTTCACATTATTTAATTAACGTTTATGAATTTTGCACCCTAATTCGAAGAATTAATTTTTGTACTGAATTTCGTAATATTTTAAAAAGTTGCATCAAAGTACAGATTTTTTTAGTGCTGAATTCAGTACAATTGTATTGAAACGGCAACACTGATCGGCGGCAGCCTGGCTGCCGCGGCGGCGCGCCGAGGCAATAAATAGTTCCCGGTTTGTTTTTTTTTTCATTACATGCCATGTGTAGCCTTAAGCCTAGTTCTCAGAGCTTCGACTGTCGCCGGCGACAATCCCCACTCTTTGCCTTTTCAATGTCGAGCGACAGCTGTCACGTCACGATGATGTCAACCATCTGTCATTTTACACAATATCTCCAATGAAAATTAAGTGAAGTTGATTCAAACCAACTACAGCGACAACAAACCGGCGACACTGTGGAGGGGGGTAGGGGTTCTGACGTTCCTTGTCTCCTATTGGCCAGAGAGAGTGTAGCTGGCGACAATCGAAGCTCTGAGAACTAGGCTTTAAGCCTAGTTCTCAGAGCTTCGACTGTCGCCAGCTACACTCTCTCTGGCCCTGTAGAGGGGGTTAGGAACCCCTAACCCCCTCCACAGTGTTGCCAGTTTGCTGTCGCTGAAGTTGGTTTGAATCAACATCACTTAATTTTCATTGGGGATATTGTGAAAATGACAGATGGTTGAGATCAACGTGACGTGACAGCTGTCGCTCGACACTGAAAAGGCAAGGAGTGGGGATTGTCGCGGGCGACAGTCGAAGCTCTGAGAACTAGGCTTTAGCTAGTTAGCTCTTCTATTATTCTAGAAGGCAAATCGCGCCTACTCCTATTTAAAAATAAATATGAGAGCCCGAGGAGAGGGCCGGTAATCCCATTTGTCGCCCAGGCCGATTTTCAGGCCCAGTCCGGCCCTGGCCGTAAGCAGGGTCCAGTGAACACATGCGCAATACTTATAGAGACCAGCCATGGTCTACTATTACTATACTTTTCTCAATGTGCAGTATCTTATGTTGCTTATTAGGTATATGCAGATTTGTGGGTACATAACCTCAAAAATCTATGAAAAAGCAGTTCTTGTTTATAGGTCTTTTAAACAGAGATAAGGATAAATTGAGGGTGAAATAGTAATTTTGAAACATTTTTTTTTGTATGCACTTTAACGATTTATTAACTTTATTGAAGATTAACTTATCATTTTATTATGTGAATAAACAAAATATAAAAACATTTAACACACTTTTGTATAACGTTAGTAGATACAAGCATGAAAATGTGATGATAATCCCACCAAAGATCTAGCGTCTGTCTTGAGAATAATACATATTACCTTATCCATAGTAATAAAAAATATGTACCTGCAATATAGTTTAATCCTTGGCAGTAACCCACTTCTGGGTTTTGGTGTGCAAACGTTGCTAATACATGATACAGCATAGTAGGTAGGTTTTCTTCATTCAAGAAAAATATATTATCAGGAAATGTACGAGGTAGATCAATCTTTATTATGTCTATAATTTCGGCTTTGCTATTACTCTTTTTTAATTCCTGGTACGTCATCGCGCTATTTTTCCTACATCTGTCTGCTCCTGAAACAGCCATCCAACAAGCTGCTCTAAAGTCTGCTGGAATGCCTTTTCGAACAAAGCGTTTTAGAGTGTTATTTTTTCTAAAATCCAGACTCTTAAACACATTATTCCATCTTTGTGCTCTTTTTGTCAATGTTCTCATGTAATGTGACATAAAAGAATCATAAATCTTGTAGTCAAAATCCTCAGGTCGTTCAAATCCATACTCATCCACCCTACTAAAAGAGAAATATGTCGTATAAAGACCATTTAATATTCATATTAGAGTACACATTTAATAATAGCACACTGCAGAAACAGGCTATACTATTTTTTAATTTTGTATGTAAAACTAACGCAATATATTTGTTAGATGAATATTTTAATAATATATACAGTATGTAAATAATGTATGGAATAAATTTATTTAAAATTCAGATAATAATTTATAGGTAAATGCTCGCACACGTCAACCAATTTATTAAAATGCGCTTTCTTTAACACTTACAACATGTATAGAAGGTGACTCATTTGGAAGATGTGAATATATGGATGATTTGTATATAGCGTCAAGAGCCATTTAAAGAAATACAAAAAATTATTTAAATTCATTTTTATTAAATCATAGACAATCAAAAAAAAAAGCTAAAACCAAACAATTACTTAATTAGATGTTGAAAATATCTTCTTTCTTGCTCCTGACAATATAATAATCAATCAATAAATACAATAGTAGGCCCTCCCAGTAAGATACTGCTTAACTTCCTTCCTGAACCTCCTTCCACAGGAGATCTTTCTTCAAAGACATATCGGAAGCATGTTGAATATCTTTTTGCCATTAAACATAATTGACCTTTTAAACAGATCTGACCTGGGAATGTATATTTCTTATAGAATATGTCGATTCAGCCAGAGCTTCAAATTGGTATTTCTCGCGAAATCAGTCATGCCGTTTCCAGTATCAAGAAGGATGGCAAAGTTAAGATATTGAGGGCTATAAACAGAGGCCTACAAGAGTCACGATTTTTAGCCTTACAGATATATCTAACAGACCTTTGCTGAATCATGAACGTAGAATTAAATAAATAATTTGAACAACTACCCCAAAAACATAATTCATAACGCAATTGTGACTCAATCAAAGAATGTTATACTTTTTTTGCCACCGATATACCCAACTCCCGTGATACCACGCGAACCGCATATCACCTTCTCGCTATTTTAAAATTTACATTCAGTATGTGCTGTTCGAATTTCAATTTCTAATCTATATGAATTCCTGGGAACTTATTCACGAAAGCATTGCTGACTGGTTGATCTTGCACTTTTATGTTGCAAATTTCGCACTTGATCAAGAGGATATTAGTCTTACTGATGTTACGCGTAAGCCTAAATTCGCATCAAACCAGTTCTTTATTGTTCCTAAGGTCCCCACTAATAGGTTGGTCTAACCGTCCAGGATGCCACAAAATAGTAGTGCCATCAGGAAACATAGTAAATGATCCCTGAATGTTAAGAAGTGGTAGATCATTAACTTACAACAAAAACAATAATGGACCCACAACAGAACCCTGCGGAACTCCCGTCGCAATGTTCATTTGTGTAGACTGGTCAGCATTAAGAAACACATACTGGTAACGATCGCTTAAATATGACTTAAACCAGTCAAGAGCCTTATCCCTAAATCCATATACTTGAAGTTTTCTGAGCAGTATTCCATGATCCACACAGTCGAACGCTTTATTGAGATCACAAAACACCGCCGCCGCAGCCACCTCGCCATCATGATTGGTTTTCCAATAACCTTAGACAGTGTTGGGAGCAAAGAAATTGGTCGAAAATTAGAGGGAGCGTCCGTTTCGCCCCCTTTAAAGATAGGTATAAGATGTCATTATAATGGGTTGGAACTACAATTTTTTTTAATTCTCTCAGTAGCGTTTCGCAGATTTCCCATCTGATGATAATGGGTCCTATAAACTTTATTTTCTAAGTGACCCCTATACTATACTATATAAGTTAATATTTTTTTACGACAATCGTTTATATAATACTGTGGATACATTGATTGGGTTCGTACCTGTTTGTATCCCTGATGATCACCAAATAAATAAATAAAAAATAAATATATGAAAAAATCCAGCACTGATTAGTTGTAGGATGCTTTCTCCAAGATTTGTATCTTAAGTAATAAAGTATATTATCAATCTATCTACTATTGTGTCTCATTTTAAGACTATTTTTTTTAACATAGTGACATGGCTTAGTGCTTCCTTAGTTATAGTTTTGATTTTATTGGATGCTCTGACACTGAATCGCTTTGTTAAATTTTAATGTTTACCATGTGATATGTTTCTGTTAAGAAATAGTTATTGTGCTATTCATTATGGTATTGCCATTGTTACTATTATGTTGCAGTTTCTGACAATAAACCATCATAAGTAAGTGAGTAATACAGGTGACCCGAGGATGCGAGGCAGTTGGAACTATTTCATGTATGGATTTTTAAAGGACTATGTGTATCTTGAATCGACACCCAGAGTTGGACATTTTCTCTAGTTCTCGCTCTTATTTTAAGAAGAAAAGTTTTAGCAAAAGTTTTTTTCAATGTAGGTAGTAAATATATTTTGATATCAATATAGTTCCGTTTTATTAGGGTTGTTTCAACTACTGGAAATTCGTGTTTTGAAAAATCCCTTCTTGTCAAACTTCTACCCACTAAAACTCCACTGTTGTGCCAAAACTCTATTAAAATATTAAAGTTATTTTTAATGGTTGTATCCTACGCGGATGAACCACTGTAATTTTTATTTGAGAAACATGTTTTGAGTGTTTTTTTCTTGTATATGTAACGGTTAATACGAGAAGTCGTTTAATTCTCGAATTAGCCAGCTAAAACGCGAATTAGCCAGATACCAAGGATAAAACACGAATGCGTGTTAGTTTCGCATATTATCCAGCGTAAACAAACTAACCCGAGGGTTAGTTTGTTTACGCTGAATAACTGGATAATACATGAAACTATCACACATTCGGGTTTTGTCCATGGCATCTGGGTAATTCATGTTTTAGCCAGCTAATTCGCGAATTAACTAACCTCTCCTATAACCGTAACATTTATATACCAAAATCTCACAATGATGGGAGAACATGTCAGTCACTCTTACTGTACCAGGGTTAATGTTGAAAGAAACTTACAGATCCCCAAAAAGTACCATACATTTAAATCTTAGATCCTTTGAATATATCGGTGTTAAAATCAACAATAAATTGCCAGTAAAAGTGAGGGACAAGGGCTAGCAAAAAAAAATTATGCAGAGATGTAGAGCCTACATAAGTAATAATTTTTAAAATTTTACAGCACTGTTTTGATTTCTTTGGCTTCTTTTGCTTGGTGATGTCTAGAGCTGATTTTCTTTTTCGTTTGGTTTACTCTGGTGCTTGGAATTAGGCATAGACTTAAGAATAACTAAAACGGAGGTTTATCCACAATACCGAAACAGAATTATTGCACTCGACGCGCGTTTCGCTAACCATGTTAGCATCATCAGTATATGATTAAAAATAATAATAATGTTAACCCTCGTCCTGGAAAAGGAAAAAGTATAATCAAGAGATTAAAGAAGAAAGATGTTTTCTATCTAAAAGCTGACAAAGGTAATAAGGTTGTTATATCATTACTAACCCAAACTACTGGAAATTCGTGTTTTGAAAAATCCCTTTTTATCAAACCTCTACGCACTAAAAATTCACTGTTGTGCCAAAACTCTATTAAAATATTAAAGTTATTTTTAATGGTTGTATCCTACGCGGATGAACCACTGTAATTTTTATTTGAAAAACATGTTTTGAGTGTTATTTTCTTGTATATGTAACGGTTAATACGAGAAGTCGTTTAATTCTCGAATTAGCCAGCTAAAATGCGAATTCGCCAGATACCGAGGATAAAACACGAATGCGTGTTAGTTTCGCATATTATCCAGCGTAAACAAAGTAACTCAAGGGTTAGTAACCCAAACTAACCCCCTTTACGCTGGATAAATGGATAATACATGAAACTATCACACATTCTGATTTTATCCATGGCATCTGGGTAACTCATGTTCAAGCCAGCTAATTCGCGAATTAACTAACCTCTCCTATTAACCGTAACATATAGGTATATACCAAAATCCCACGATGATGGGGGAACATGTCAGTCACTCTTACTCTATCAGGGTTAATGTTGAAAGAAACTTACAGATCCCCAAAAAGTACCACACATTTAAATCATAGATCCTTTGAATATATCGGTGTTAAAATCAACAATAAATTGCCAGTAGCAGTGAGTGACAAGGGCTAACAAAAGACGTCCTGGAAAAGGAAAAAGTATAATCAAGAGATTAAAGAAGAAAGATGGTTTCTATCTAAAAGCTGACAAAGGTAATAAGGTTGTTATATTAGACAAAAGCGAATAATTTCAACGAGTTGATAATTTAATCGAATCCGGGCCTATAACAAAACCTCAAGGAATCCGTTATCTAAGATGGTAACACAAGTTAATAACACTTTGAAGAAATGTAGCAACCTTATTTCTGATCAAATTAAGTACAAACTATCTGTGAGCAATCCTACTATGCCGAGACTATATTGCCTTCCCAATATTCATAAACCTGGTAAGGCAATGCGTCACATAGTCTCGGCAATAGGATCGCCAACATATAGTATATCCACCAGCAAACCAGTTTGACAATTTACCTATAAAACAACAGAATTCAGGAGGACTAAATTCCTTAGATTTCATAAACAAAATTAAAGGTACGAACCTTAATGAAGGTGAAATTTTAATCTCGTTTGATGTTTGCCCATTGTTCCCTAGCAGAGCTGTTGTAAGTACCCATAAATTGTGCTGAAGTATTAAGTACCAGTATTTTTCAAATTCGCTATAAGTACCAGTACTAAGTATAAGTTTTTAAGGGATACTTGAAAAAAATAAGTAAGTACTGCTTTACCTGTATTTTTAAGTATTAAGACTTCAAGTACTAACATTTAAGTATTTACTGCTTGGTACCTATATTTAAGTACCTAAGTACACATTTTAGAACTTAAATTATGTTATTAAGTATTAAATACACATATATTTACTTAAAGCGCTATATTTAAGTTTTATTACTCAGAACTTAACTAATAATCTAATTGTGTTTAATTAGTAACTACTAAAAGTACTAAGTCTAAATAATATGATGATAAAGTTAATATAACTTATTGGCTTTAATAAAAACTAATTTCTAAAAATTAGCATCAGTTAAAATGTGTCTTCTTGGAGAATTTATTACCTGAGCATAAGAAAAAAAACGCTCCACAGGTGGAAGATGGCATAAACGGTATTGAATTTTATAAAAACCATTTTAAGAATTTTGTAATCATTTAGCATTTCTAAATTAACTCTTTTGTCATTAAGATACTTTAAAACTTCTAGTTCACTAAGTGAAGTAGAATTAGGTATTTTTTGAGAGGAGGATGGAGATAACAAAGAAATGGTTTTTGGTTCTTCTTCATCATCTTCAAAGTCAAAAAATGGATCATTACGTGACCCGGAATGAGAATGATTTATGTCAAATACTTTGTTTTCATATTCTGTGACGAGACTCTACCTCGGACACCACTCATGTCTGAATATCCTTATATTCGGTACTCCTTATACTCAGCTAAACTCAGCTTACTCTTCACAAAAACAATCACAAATCATAATCTTCACAATATAAAATGCTGTCAGTAACGAGAAGAACGGTCTCAAACTAATCGTTAAGACGATTAGTTTGCCGTTCTTCTCGTTACTAGGTTACGGGCGTGTAGCCCGGCGAATTTCGCAGCTGGCACGAATCGTTTTTTTTTTTTGCGTCGTCGCCCTTTAAGCAGCGTTAGCATAGTACTTATGTTTGTGTTTTAATTTAATTGTGAAAAAATACTCTACATCTTTGATATATTTAAGTACTTATAGCGACTTGAAATATATTCAAGTACTTTTTGGTACTTAAGTTTTTAATGGTAAAATTTAAGTATTAAGTATAAGTATTTTGGCAAACACTTAAAATAGATAAGTATCAGTAACAACTTTTCCAAATACTTCAAGTAAGGTACTTAAAGTACTTTTTTACTTAAGTACTAAATTGAAGTACTTTGAGTACTCAGTACCGTAGCTCTGTTCCCTAGTGTACCAATTCCACAGACATTGCAAAATAAAAACAGTTTTAATCATCTCCTGGTGATGCTAACATGGTTAGCAAAACGCGCGTCGAGTGCGATAATTCCGTTTCGGTATTGTGGATAAAATTCCGTTTTAGTGCATTTTGCCGAAGGTTCCAAACCCCCAACATAGGATAGACTTACGAATCAATTATATTTAAATATAATTAAGCCAAAGCGAAACCAAAACATAGGAAAAATAGAAGCTGACTTGAAAGAAAATATTAAACCGTCTGATTTAAAAATTGCTAATAGGGGTACTCGTGGCACTGCAAAGGGGTATTTAATCGTGAAGTGTCAAAACAAACAAGACCTAGATGCATTCAAAAAAGAGGCTGATAAAAAAAATTAAGTGGTTCGAAATAGAAATACCAAAACTAAGGAAGCCTCGCATAACAGGTTATGATGGCAGGATAGCCAAGGATGATTTGGAAGTGTATTAGAGAGCAAAATCACTTCATTAACGTCAATGATGAACTCAAAATTACATTAATTGTAAAAAACATTAAGGACCGTGACATCGGCGCGCACGTGCGTCGCCCGTGGCGCCGCATTGGCCTTCGGAACCGCTCCAGTGAGCGGCCAAGGCGTACTGTGAGTCACGTGCGGCTCGGGGTGATCCAGTAGGGGGGCGCGTAGACTCGGCTCGGCCGAGTGACGCTCTAGCTGCCCTATGTGGAGCCCCGCCTCGATTTGAGCTTCCCCATTATATTGATTCGTTGTGAATTTGGAAACAGATTCCCTGTAACACCCAAAGGCCGCTTCCGGGACTAATATAAATTCTTCAGGGTCCCCAATATACTCGCTAGAAGTCAGCGGGGGACTCTGGGTTAACGCTCTCTGTTCCTCTGACCTATCTCGATTTAGTTCTAGCACCAAGAGCTCATCCATACTAGGGGGCTTTTGGTGCGCGGTTGCCGTCGACTGAGGGGTTCGGAAAGTCATTTTTTTTATATTACAATTATTTATGTCTATGTTTTTTCACGGGATGCTAAGTCGTTTTCGAGTCGACTACTAGCTATTTCAAAGAGTTCTCAGACAACGTCCAACCCGTAAACTAATCTCACTGTCAGTCCGGGGGGAACGAAGGTGGGCCCACCAAAGCCTTCCCCGCTATCCAAGGGAAATTGTAGATAGCAGCCACCACAGAACGTCTGTCAGCAGAAGGCTGAATTAAATACAACACAAGGTTAGTGGGCAATAAATCTGTTGTGGGCAAGAAATTTAGAACACCCTATAGACGTATAGGAGTTCCACTTGATTCTAAGAGTCACCCCGTATATGGGGACTACAAAATTAACTCAAAACTTTAAATTAAAGTAAAAACAAAACTTCGGCGTACTTTCTCCCTTAGGAGGCCGAAACGTTATTAATCAAATGCTTTGAAGAACAACGGTAGTGGGGAAAGATTCCCAGGGGGGGTCTACTGGCAGGGGATGCTTTTAAATTTATTTTATTATTGACTAACTTTTGAGTTATTCGTCTTTTTGTATGTCAATGCACAAAATTTCAATTTTGACTTGAATCCTTATAGCAAGTCTTTACAAAGTGCCAGAAGGGCTTAGCAGGGGGGGGGGAGGATTGTCAAAGGGTAGTCGTCAGTAGTTGTCACACAAAATATCTACGACCCTAACCTAATCCTATCTCCTAATCTTGGCTAAGCCTTATACAAAAATCAGTAATTCGAATGATTACCAATTTGAACAATTGGGACACTTTGTATAGTTGAAATAAAATCCTGATAAATCCCTATGTCAAGTGATAGCTTAAAATGTGCCCCAATTCACTGGATAAGCCTTATACATGTACTAGGAGAGTTTAACTCTTAATCTAGTATTTTTGGTATAACAGGTTTTATTTGAATTTTTCTCTAATGAACACTTATTAACTAAGAACTTAAGATATTTTAATTAATATCTAACACGTATTAATGTCTTTAGTATTTTGGGACTTCTCGCTCCGCACCCGAGATTTTCAAAACGCGTTGGAAGGCTTAAGTTTTCTACGAAGCCGGATCCGTACGAATTTTAACAAGGATCGCACAAAAATCGTCGGACGCTATTCGAAAGTTTTTGGCATCGATTACCTTAAGAGGGGTCGTACGGAAGTTGCTCGAGGAGGGCTTTTAAAAAATCGTGGTTTCTTGGGGATTTTTGGGGGGTGTTTACTATGTATTATATGCCAATCCCTGGCAACTTATCAGATGCTGCTCGACAGTTTTCTGACAGAGGTTTTGTGTAACTCAGGTGCGTCAGTTGGGACTTTTTGGGTATTTAATGTGTGATTTGTGTATTTAGACCAAACTACTCCCCGGACACGACTCTCAGTTCAGAGACCGTGCTGGTTTTGTATGGTATACGAACTAGTGATAAATAGCCTTTGATTCTTCTTTTGAGATTTATTATCACTCTTTGAACGCGCCCGAAATTTTTAGGTGAAGCCTTATTTTCTTTTTTCGGCTCCTATGCCTTTTCGCTTTTCACCCGTAGGCCGAGTAGGTAAAGTATGGGGGAGTCAGGGGGCTCTCCAGTTCTCGAAAACGAACTGGCCGTCGACGCGCTTTACTCTCGCCCAATGTTTAACTACGACTAGTATTGAGGACCAGAGAGGCACATACGTGAATGGGGGGAACCCAAACCAGTAGGCTGACTCAAGGTGCACGCAACTAACCTTTTTCGCGGTGTGTTGCTGTAGGGTGCGCACTACAGTTGAAGGTCTCGGTGAAATGTTGGTACTCGGCCGCTTGACAAGGCCTCTTCAAGTACTTAACTTCTGTCTTCAAAAAATTTTTTCTCCGAAATTTCTTTTAAGTCCTGAAGTTCGAAAAACTCGGAAAAACTCAATAAATTCGGTAGAAGGCTGATTCGGTACCAGTTGAGAGGGCTGGTCCTACAATGCCTTTTCCTTTGCTTCAGGGCCCTTTTCGCTCGTCCGTGAGCTTTCTACAGCACTATTTTTTTCGAGATGTCGAAAAATCGGCTAAGTATCTAGTGGCCAAAAATGCCGAAAAATCTCATAAAGTCCTTAGAGATATGGGGCTAGGGGCTAAATGGATGAGTTGCTCGTCCCTGTAGGATTCTTGAAGATCCACGTTGACGCTGGCCTAAGGTAGTCTCTCACTTCTTTCCTTCTCGGGAGCTGAACGGCAACTAAACTTAAAACTTAATATTAATTCTAGCGACGCGCTTGCCGCTTACGGTTGGAAATTTCCACCCGATCGAGTCGGTTGGCCAACCGTCGACGACGGTTGGCCAAACGGCTGATTCTAGAATAATTATGGAGCGTTAACTGCCACATTCCACATTGTGCATTCGTACGCGGCATGCACTTTTATCCAGTGGCGTGCTTAATTAAATGCGATTAAGTAAAGGACGTTTTTACAACAACCGGTACACAGTATTTTCCCTGTTTCAGAGATTTTTGGCTATTGAGTATTTATCGGATGGGAGAGGTATCTAATTTACGAAGATATTGGTGTTACCCACTGTTTCAAGGGTCAAGGACCTTTTTATAAATCTATCATTTGCCCCAACCATCTTCTTGTGAGCAGTGTTCAGGACAACATAATTTTCGTGAGTGCGACAATAAAATTCATAAACAGTGCAAAAACTGTATGATGTCTAATCAGAACACTAACTAATCAGAACCTAAACTATAAGACTGACCATGGAGCTGGTGACCCTTGTTGCCCTTCCTATCAATACCTGGTGTCTGTTTTGAGGGGTAAGATTGATTATGTTAAGAAGAGGCTAATGTACAAGAAGAGGTTGAACTTATGCAAAATCTTGACAGTTTGATTAATGACATTAGGGAGGAAACTATTACGAACTGTGACATGTTAGACAATAAAATTGATTCAGGTAATAAAATTTTAACTGCATTACATTTTAATATTCGTAGCATAAAAAAACTTTAATGAACTAATTAGTTTTCTTGAGGGATATAAACTGAAATATTGTGATATTATTGTTCTTACAGTCTTGGCATCTTAAAGGTAGTGATAACTTCTGCATTGATGGTTACACTATGTATTATAATATTGCGGACTTTAATAAGAATGCTGGCACGGTGGTCTACGTGAGATCCAATTTAAGGCATACGGTAGCACACACGAAAACCAGAGTTATCCTTACAACCGTGGAGTTAAATGTCAGTGGTGTCTCTGTTAGAAGATCCTGCATCTATAGGCCGTCTTCTACATATACTCCTCTTTTCCTCTCTGATTGAAGCCTATTTCTCGAATCCATCTGACAGTCAGGTCGATGTCCTGTTGGGGGATATCAATCTGAACTTGCTTGATGTAAACAATAAAGAAATTACGACTTATAATGCAATATTAAACCATTTTGGCTGTGTTTCCACCATTAACTCTCATAAGAGGATTACAACGGATTCATCCACAGACTTAGATCATATATTTTTAAGAAAAAATGTGAGGACCAACCTTCAATATTCATCTTACATTATTCATTCTGCCATTACGGACCCCTATCCAACCATGTTTAATATAAATAGTGTTGACAAAATACAGTGTAATATAGATGAGACAAATGTTCCCTATACTGTCACTAGAATAGACTATACATTATTAAAGAACCTGATGGAAAATCAGAATTTTGAGAGCGTCCATAATATACTAGACCCGGAAAGTGCAATAGAAAGCTTAAAGAATATAATATCTGATGTCCTATATCAAGCTAAATATCAAAAAACATATTTTAATAAAAAATTCAAAAAGATTAAATCCTGAATACAAACGGGATAATTACTAGCATAAAAAAGGACAAAATGAAAAAAAAAGCTACTACAATATAATACTTTGGAGAATTGGAGACCTTGATTCAAAGCCCTAAACATGACTTTTATAAGGCCAAAATTGTGAATAGTGGTACTAATCTCAAAAAAAATTATAAAATTATAAATGAAGCATCGGACTCTGATACTGTTAGGCATGACATGGATCTTAACATGACCCATAATAATACTAAGTTTAGTAACAGCTTGGATTTGGTTATATTTTGTAATGAGTTTTTTGTTAATATTGATTGCAACAAGAAATAAAGTCGCCTCCTGATCCCTTTCAAATAAAATCAAGAGCATCCTGCTCTATGTTTTTAAGGCCGACCAATAAAAACGAAATTATAAAACAAATTGCCATAATAAAAAAATTCTTACGCTCCCGTGCTGACGGCATAACCTCGAAAATAGTTAAACACCTTCACATGTATATTGCTTATCCACTCGCTCACATCATTAATTTAGTTTTTCGCACAACTAGAGTGCCTAAATCTCTTAAAGTGGCAATCGTTAAACCCATTCACAAGTCCGGGGACAAGACTGAAATAGGCAACTACCGCGCATTATTAATACATTTTCTAAGATTTTTGCAAAATGTTTGAGGGATCGTTTGCTGGAATTTTTTAACCAAAATTATATTTTATCTGAACGTCAGTTTGGATATAAATCAAATCAAATCAAATATATTACAGATCTGGTTTACATGTTATTATAATAGTAAACATAAAAATGTTTTCAAATACAACTATGATATGCTGAATTAACAGTTGTATGTGCTAATGAACGTTAGCAAATGATTACAGATCAAGATGAAGATAGGACAATGTCTTACAACTAACAACTCCTAAAAACTAAAGAAATAAAAAATATACAAACTAAACAAGGAAACAAGACGCAACACATACATGACCACGATTCTAATGACATAAACTTTCACAACAAGAGTGTTATTAGATAAACAAGTACGTAAGAGTGTTATCTCAGAACTTGCCTGCAAACTGAGCATTATTGTCAAATATATATCCTTTACAAATCATATTGAAGGACCTCATTTCACGTATCCCTCTGCCCTCAACAGGTCAGTGGCGTGCAGTGCCATTTAGGAGAGGGTAGGCAACATAATAGAAAATGATACATAAGGAGTAAGCCCGCTGCAGGCGCCGCCGTAGGTACCCCGTTCAGGTGCCACGCCCAAAAACGTCCATTTTGAGGCTCCAAAAAATGTAGGCATAAAGCCTTTTCAATTCGAGTTTCGCCAAAACTATGCAAAGAAAACGCACTGAAAATGGTTAGTGGACTGGCCTTGTTTTTCTGAGGCATTTGACATATTATTTAAATCAATATACCCACGTTTACTTCACCAAAGAGTAAGCATAGCCAACAATACATTTTAATTTTATGACGACACCTGCAGAGCCACTAATAATTGTCATGGATTTTTTTATTAAAATATCGAGGTTTTCTTTCTAACCAACAAAACTAACACAAAGAAAACAACAACCCCTTGTATAGGTACTAAACTAACTAAACTTTCAAAACTATAACTAAAAGCGCAGGGCGTCAAATCCCAATCTCACACAACAATAGGGCACAAGAAAAGGGAACCTGAGATTATTCTTATTTATGGCTGGCCAATGCCGGTGTTGTATGATAGGGTTTCAGTTTCTTGCAAAAAAATGCATGAGGTTATTAATACCCAGATATGGAAATATGCATGCCCAGACTCTTACCTCTTGTTGCGTGGTCATATGGGTTAGGTATCTTTTAAAGTTCTGTACCTTGTGTACATATGAACATACTGACAGAATATACAGAGATCTCACATTAAATGTATTTACATTGTACAATAATTGTGTAGGGTAAAGTTTTTCTTTTTTATTTATTATCTTTAGAATAAAGTTTTGGATTACATTAAGTTGTTTTAATGCTTTATTATACAATCCACCGCATATTATTATCCCATATCTAATAAGAGATTCAACCAGAGTTTTATATACCATTTCTAAAAGATGTTTGGACAAAATATCACGTAATAAGTAAAATTTATGTATCAATTTTCTTAAATTATTCTTGAGTTTCATAACATGATACTCCCACTTTAGATGTTTGTCAACAACTATGCCCAGATACCTTGTGTTAGACACCTCCTTAATGGCACTGTTCATATTATTAATAAAAATATGTGAGAAGTCAGGTCGATTTGCAGAAGTTAAGGAGAAAGCAATATAATTCGTTTTTTCTAAGTTTAGTGATACTTTATGATAATCCAACCAGTGCTTTACCAGTGTAACCCCCAGCAAAACCTTTTTTTTACAGTCTCCCAGTTTTCTCCCGAGTAAAACAGAACAGTGTCATCTGCATAAGAAACAATGGTACCATCAAGCTCTAACTTAAGTAATAGATTGATATAAGTAATGAACAGAATTGGACCCAATACAGTTCCCTGGGGAACACCCATTATGATTTTTAGTGGATCGCTTAGAGACTCCCCAATCCTAACCACCCATTTTCTATCAGAGAGGTATGATCCAAAAACTTCCAACACAGCACCCGTGACACCATTTCCTGATTTTTTGATAGTATATTCTATATTGTTATCATTAAAAAATTTTATGAGTCTGTCTTTTAGGCATTTTTCAAATACTTTACCAAAATTATTAATTACACTTATTGGACGGAAATTATTTATCTTATTTTTGTCACCAGTCATAAGTCATATAAATAGGCTGTGTTCTAAATTGGCTTCGTGTTGCTATGCGCTCCGAGTAATTAGCAACCAGCTGGATAACCTCAATTGTAAGAAATGCATATTTTCCTTTGATAGAGTCTCATTTGAGATACGGCATCTGTTTTTGGGGATTTTGTACGGATCAACTGTTTAATAGTGTGTTTGTGCTGCAAAAGGGAGCTATAAAATATATATGTAAGGCTCATTTTTAAGACTCTTTATTCGTCGCCCAAAAGATCTTAACATTGACTTGTATTTTTATTTTGGAGTCTGCCTGTCTAATGCACAGGGAATTAAAAATTAAATTTCTTTGCGTAATACTCGCCTTTCACATAGTATTCCGCTGCCTATTATTCCGTCTACCACCCAAACTAAGAAGTCTTTATTCTATAATAGCAAGGCTATATTCAATCATCTTCCCTTGAGCATTAGGCAGATTCGAGGCGAGCGCCATTTTAGAAGGGCACTGAAGTCACTGCTCATTGAACGACCGTTGTATAGTGTCTCTGAATTCTTTTTAGAGAACTTTATTTCGCGATTTTTAGCTTTGGTAACTTAACTTTTTTATGCTGTTTGTCTTTTGTTTTGTTAATTTTGTTTTATCGTTCTTTATATTTCTTATGTTAACTTGTATAATATTTTATATTTTCTTTCAACTCTGAGCTTGAAACAGATATACTTTGCGGTAGATAAGGCTGTACACACTAAATGTTTTGTTTTACTGATGTTTATCTTGTTTAGTGCTATTGTACTTATATGCCTTTTTGTGATATTCTCCTGTTTGTATTTCATATGGACGTTTTGTTGAATTGCCAGTTCATGTTTCTCACATTTTACATTTTTGCATGGTATTTATAATAAGCTTTGTCAACAATACAGTGTATTCTAGACGATAAAGCATGTTTTGAATTTGAATGGATTTATTTATTTATTTATTTACTTATTAACGTATGCAACATTTACAAGATTTACGTAAATACTTAGGTACTAAAACTATTAACTAAAAATTGCCCGTTTGGCCAAGATTTTAAATTTATCTTTGGAATTGCAAAAAAAATCCAGTCTATCACAATATTTGTTTACATTAGCGGACATTCTGTTTATGGGACTAAATAACAAATACCAGGTACGACAGTGCGGAATATGTAGAAGGCTTTGACTACGTGTCTGTCGCCCAGGAACGTGGAATCGAAAAAGCTGTAAGCATTCAGGACTTATAATAAAGCTATTTAGGACACTAAATGAGAAACATACATCATAGTATTCCCTTCTGCATGCAAGAGATGTCATATCCAGATATGACATAGTTTGTTCACTTGAAAGATTTATATTATTAATAAACAGTTTATACCTAGCAAAATTAATAAATTTTTGCTGCACGTTTTCCAGCCTATTTATGTGGATCTGATAGTATGGTGACCAAATTATGTTACAGAACTCCAATATAGATCTTACAAGTGAAACGTACAAGGTTTTTACTGCTTGTACATTTTTAAAGTCTTTACTAGTTCTTTTGATAAACCCTAACATTTTGTTGGCTCTTGCTATGATTATTTCAAAGTGATTGGTAAACGTTAATCCAGTGTCCAAGTAGACGCCAAGATCTTTCACAACAAATACCTCACCAAGTGCCACATTATTAATAAAATACTGTGCCGGAATTATTAATTTTGTTCTACTGAACCTAATAAACCAGCATTTATCGATATTAAATGACATGTCGTTGAGCTTGCACCATTCAAAAACAATGTCGATATCATTCTGAAGGACAGCAATATCATTGGCAGATGACACTTGCCTATAGAGCTTCATATCATCGGCGAACAGCAGAAAGTTAGATGACAGTAAGTCACCCAAGTCATCAATAAACAGACCAAACAATAAGGGACCCAAATGAGACCCTTGAGGTACCCCAGAGGTAACAGTAAACTGTTTGGATATATGGCCGTCAACTTTGGCCTGCTGCCTTCTCTCAGTTAGATACGATTCCATCCAAGAAAGCAACACACCTGAGACACCATAACTTGATAGCTTGGAAAGTAATATGCTGTGACTGACCTTATCAAAGGCTTTGCTGAAATCCATATACAAAGCATGGGTTTCAACGCCCTTTTCAAAGGAGTCATAAATAAGGTTCCAATGATTTATTAAAGAAAATATAGCATTGATATGCTATGCGGGTCTTACAATAAACATTTACTAACATAAGCGAAAAGTTAGAGAAAAAAAATATATACAAAAAACAAGCAATTAATTACAATAATACATCAATTATCACAGAACTAAAAAAAAAAAACATCAAAAAAATCGTGTTAAGGAAATATCAATCACAGCAATCCATTAAGATACCTCTTGAGGGATGACTTGAAAAGTTCACTTCTCAATGTTTTCAGTTGCTGTGGGAGATTATTGTACTGTCTTAGGCCATCCGAGAGAATACTTTTAGCACCAGTTGATGTACGTATGGCTGTGGTTATAAAGTGGGTATTATTGCGGGTGTTATAATTATGAATGTCATTATATGACACAAGTTCTAATGATGAATGGATTCTATGTAGAGAATGATTATGGATAAAAACGCATGACTGATATGTGGACAGAGATTGAATATCCAAGATTCTATTTGGTCGATATAATAGATGGGTAGGATACTGAAAAGGATGATTAAATATTTTTCTAATAGCTCGATTTTGTAAAACTTTTAAAGGTTTTAATTTAATTTGAGCAGCTTTGCTCCAAATCAGTGTCAAATATGAAAGATGTGAGCCAATTAGTGAATGATAAAGTGCTTTTCTGTGAAAAATTGGGAGGTAATTGGCAACTCGGCCAAGAACTCCAACAGCAGGAGTAATTTTTTTACATAAGTGGTTAATGTGTTGTTCCCAACTGAGCTTGGAATCTATATGCAATCCAAGATATTTAATGCTGTCTGATTTGATTAACGGTATATTTCCCATATTTATTTGCATCCGATTCCATTCTGTCTTTTTTGATATGACCAAAAAATTTGATTTTTCACTATTCAAAGTTAGTTTGTAGAACTTCAACCACTCAAGAATCTGTTTCAAGTCACTCTCTATAATTAGTTTAGTCTCTACAGGATCTTTTCCATAATACACAATGCACGTATCATCAGCATATAACTGCAAATGTCCGGTGAGAGGTAATTGTGCTACAGAGTTAATATATGTCAAGAACAATGTAGGTCCCAGGATTGATCCTTGGGGAACACCATTCACTATATCAGCCATACTACTCACTGCATCTCCTACAGTCACAACTTGAGTACAACCACTTAAATAATCCCTGAACCATAACAAGGCAGTACCAGTTATTCCAGCATCTTCCAATGTAGACAGTAACACAGAATGATCCACAGTATCAAAGGCTTTTTTAAGATCTAGCGAAACGAGTACACAATTAATACCTTTATCAACTTGGCGTAATAGGTTGGTAATCATATCTGTAACAGCTGATGTTGTACTGCTTCCACTACGAAATCCATACTGTGCACTATACCAAAAGTTTTTCTGGTTAAGGTAGGAAACAAGTCTTCTATTAATACATTTCTCCATAACCTTAGATATAGAGCTCAATAATGATATTGGGCGATAACTATTAGTACATGTTTTGACACCTCCTTTGTATAAGGGCAGAACTTTAGCAGTTTTCAATCCACTTGGAACAGATCCCGTAGTAAATGTCAGATTTATTAATTTAGCAAGAATGATTGACATTTCTTCTTTAAATTGTTTTAACATATCACCTGAAACACGATCTGTTCCACATGCCTTCCTTGGTTTTAACTCGGAAATTAATTCTTTAACTTCTTCAGGAGTAGTATGTTCCCAATTATGCATATAATGATGGTTCAATATAGGGGGTTTTACATAGCTGGATTGTGGTATTTTTTCCGCCAAAGATCCGCCAATTTCAGTGAAATAAGTATTAAATATGTTTGCAATACCCTTAGAATCCTCCGTAACAACATCATTTATATGAAGTTTGGAAACTAAAGTCTGTTGTTTACTTGTTTTATTTTGTAACAGTGAATTTATTACTGACCATATTCGTTTTGGATCTCCAGCAGCGCTCGCAATCTGATTTTCGTAATATTCCCTTTTGGCTTGTTCAACTGCTGCTTTTAAAGTGTTTTGAAGATTTTTATATTCATTATGGAGTACTGTGCTATTAGGAAACAATTTATGCCTCTTATAGCTTACATCTCGCTGTTTTATTAGGTTGTGTAAGTGAATATTAAACCAAGGCGCAGTTTTATTCCTAAAACGATCTTTAAGAGTTCTCTGTGTAATGTTATTTTGAAATACTATAACAATTTGATCACATAGAAGACTTGGATCATGCCACAAGGAGTTTGCAATATGTTGGAGATCCATTCTGCAAATATAGTTTGTAAAAAGAAACAAGTTGGTATCAACAGATCGCCCAGAAATAAATCCATGTTGTTGAGTTATAATAATTTGATGGAATAATTTTGACATGATCTTTTTAACATAATGCTCAAACAATTTTGGAATCGCAAAGAGAATTTAGAGGATTTAGGAGTGGTCATAGTACAACAGATGCGGTTTGCAAATTGTGTGAACAGGTCACTAATAATCTGGACAACGGTAAAAAGTGTCTAGCTGTTTTTTTGGATCTGGTAAAGGCATTTGACACGGTGCCACATGATCTGCTTCTTAGGGCGTAGATTACAACGCCCGAATATCGATTCATTATGGAGAAAGGGGTACTGTGCTGGATGTCTTCGGTGACTATTTGAATGACAGAACACAGTCTGTTCAGGTTGGACATACAGTGAGCGGCCCTCTTAAGATTAAGATTGGCATTTCGCAGGGTACTGTGCTGAGGCCAATTATGTTTATTGCATACATCAATTCTCTGACTAACATTTCAATTCAGAATGATTCAGTAGTGTCATATGCTGATAACACAGCTGTTATTTTTTTGGAGAAACAAGGGACTTGGTGAGAAACTATGCAATTGATAGCATAAATAAAATAAAACACTGATTGGACTCTTTTAAATTATCACTAAATGTCTCAAAAACCAACTACATTGCTTTTTCACTAACAACTGTAAACCGTCCAGAGTATGGCAATTTACACATAGGTAGCCTTGATAGTCCTTTAGCTCAAGTTGATAACACAAAATATTTAGGAATTGTAATTAACAAACACCTCAAATGGGATCAACACGTCCTTAGATTAACAATAAATATCAGAAAGTTAATATATACATTTTATACAATTAGAGAAATTTTAAATAAGCCGCTTTTAATCCTGGTGTATAAGGGACTAGTCATTACTAAGGTATGGTCTGGTTGTTTGGGGTGGACTATATCAAAACACATTATCTAGGTTAAACATTGCACAAAATTATATATTTAAAATAATTTTTAGAAAAAGCAAACGCTTTTCTACTGCTTTGCTCTACTCAAGGGAGGTTTTTGATGTGCATTCGTCTGTCTGCCTGCATATATGTTCACAGGTCTACTAAATTTAAACATTTTATAAGCCATCCATACCAAACTAGAATTAATGTTAATAAACACTTAGACACCCCAAATGCTTCCACAGCAAAGAAACTAAGATCAATTTTTTATCTTGCACCCAAAATTTATAACTTATTACCACCACATATAAGACATTTAAATTTTATTAAAAAACAATTTTTTATAGCATGCAAAGATTACATCTATAAAAATCTAGAAAGTTTTAAGAACATTGTTATTGGATTGTAGGTACTTTGATGGGGTCAGGTTGATGGGTGGTTGTGGGCTCACATGTTGTTATATTGTTTTTGTGAGATTTCTCATTTCTTTACTTAGTTATAGTTGTTGATTTTCAAGTAAATTTATTATACTACTAACTACTGGTACTGTGCACATACAGGTATTCAGTTACCTAAGTGCATTACTCACTTTGGGACCATATTTCTAAATCTGTGGTATATTTATAAATCTTGTACTGAGTTGTAACAAATAATACATAATATATAATTGTTAAATTGTTGTTAAATATCAATACTTACATATTAGATTTATCCTAATTGAGTTTTATATCTGGCACATACAGAAATTAAGTTTTCTAGGTACGTAACAATATAGTTTACAGAATTTATATTACATTGTAAAAGTATTTGTAACAGTTTTTAATTCCGCAATATATTGAGTATTTTAGAGTCGTTTCAACCCATTAAAATACAAAATTTTACAAAATTTTCTCTGTTCTTCTCACTCATCAAAACATAATATTATGTATGTTAAGATTCAGTCAGCATTTTGGTGTAGGTAAACATTTTCAAACAATTTTTAAAAATTGGTAGTATGAGTTATTTCATATCATAAAACATACAAAAATGGTATACCTAATTATCTACTATGTAAAAAAATAAAATCAAACTGATGTGTTTCAAGGTTTTCCAAAATAGCAAATATTTTATGATAAAAAATATTTTTATTTTTAGGAGGTTGTTTCAATCTATTTTAACAAGTTACCTTTGCACCTAAAGAGCTTATCACCCTTGCAATTTAAAAATAAAATAAAATATATGTTATAGGGTTGTTATTCAATCGACGAATTTTTAAAGGCGGACTTAAGCCGTTATTAGTGTGTTGCTGTGATATGTAATGGAGTGTTAGTATGGGTACTGATGATCTTGTTGTTCTTTATTTGTATTGACTTTTTATTATTCTGTTAGACCATAGTTTTTATCATTTTAACTATTTCAACAATTTTTTTTTGTATCTATCTATATCCAGATATCTATCTATCTTAAGTTTCAACCTTTTGAAATTTGAGTTTTGGAATTGGAAAATCCCTTCCAAAATCAACCTGTGTACCAAAATTCAGCTTTCTATATCAAGACATTAAAAGTCTGATGAAGTGATGAATAAGTGAGTCAGTCACTTAAAGATATTATGTATTAATATAGATAAGATTTAAGTTATCTAAATACTTAATCAAATTTGAATTGGTACCTATGTATATCAAAAAATTGTCCTTTAGTAAAATCTTTTAACAAACATGCATCTTACCTGTAATTTGAATTAGCCATTTTGTATGAAATAAAACTGCAATTCTTAATTCTTCACATTTTAAGTTGTCTACAAGGATAATCACCTAAACTCGTATTAAGAAGATAAGCGGTAAAGCAGTTAAACGTTATCGCATTACTTGTGGATTTTGATGACTCAAATAAGTGATTAACCACTTAAAATACCTTTATTTAGATTTGCCCAATACCAAAAAAGGAGCAGTCTGGACGAGAACCAAAAACACAAAAGATATAATAATATTTATTAATTATTATTGTTATTAAAAAATAAAGGTTATATCCAATTTCAATAATTAGATTCTTCTTATCTTTAGTTTTTCGGCCTAAAGTTATTCAGGACTTTACGCCACAAGACGGCACACAGAACTAGACGTTGACCGTACCACATCAGAGAGCTTCAGAGTTGCGCGCACACCACATTCTTGAAAAATGCCTCATATTACGCTTCACGCATGACCCTCCCCTCGTTTCGCTCGCTACGGGGGCACAACTAACAGAAACTAACCCAAAGCATGCCCAAAATAAAAAAAAACTTTTTACACATATTAAAAAAAAAAAAAACATGTCTTGCATGGGAATCGCACCCCGGCCCCTGTATCAGAGACACAGCATTTAATCATTGAGCTACGAGACCAGTTGATAGCAAGATATGGTGTTTGTCAACAACGTAATGCGCGCAACTCTTGCACGGAAAACATTTACTCTACACAGAGGACCAACCTGATCGCCTGTAGCATTGCCCTGTGCCGATATATTGTATGACACCGATTACGCATGACCGTCCACTCGCTTGGTGGGCCCAACCGACAAAAAATAATCAAAACTAACACAAGGCATGCTCAAAATGAAGAAAAGAACTTTTTACAAACAACATAAGAAGATAAAAACAAAACGATAGGAATTAAGCCCGGGCCGCTGTATCACAGACACAGCATCCGACCACTTGAAAGCAATCCATTGTACCGTAAAGACGCAGACATTTTTTTGCAAATATCCGCCGTCCTTCCGGCTGGCGAGTCCTGGGCTTGCGCACGAATCGCAATGTTGACTTTTTTACCACTTCATGCATTCGTGCAATGCCCTTCGCTCGCTACGCGGGCCTATCCAAACATAACCTTAAAAAAGGACATGTCTTGCCACTGGAATCGAACCAGGGCCGCCGTAGCAGGAACGCCATAGAAATAGGACTCCTAGAAGGCTGATAGAGTGAGAAGTCCCTCACGGAGAAACGGAGAAAACAATAGGGGTTGGGTGATAATACGCTTGCGCGGGCATGTAAATAAGACCTTATATTTACTTGCTTACATGCAGTTTATATAACAACACCGTTGCCAAACTAGGAGAAATTTACCGTTTTATGTGTATTTTAAATAGATGACTACTGAAAAACGTGGGAAGTAAACCCCGAAACGGAATTTTTTAAAATCTGTTTCATATTATAAATTTACTCTAATATTTTCGAAGTATATGTTGCTAAGATTTTTGATTATGTTAATAATTTTTGTGTTACGTTAAATCCTAGTACGTTACATATCTTATACTTGGCAACGTTGCGAGATTGCAAGGACGTAGACCCGATCGGACGCCATCATGAATTCTTGTTTTCTTTGCTTTTCGACTTTCGATGTTCAGTCTTGTAAAGAGTTCTTGTCTTTTTAATTATTGCCGTGTGTTTGATAGTACTATAATTCGTGTTCGGTGTTATTTGAGAAAAATTCCTTCAACTTAATACTCAACATGGCCTTATACAGACAGGCACGCGCAAAAGCTACGAAACTCAGCGTTTCTGTCTTACACATGGATATTTTGTCTCTCTTCCTTCGTGAGTAGATCTGCTTATATACTCTTATATATTAGCCTTCTAGGAGTCCTATTTCTATGAGGAACGCAGTACCAGCGTATTCAGACAGCGGTTTGTTTTGATCTTTCCTGGTGACCTTCGGCGACTAATGGCAATAATTAAGTTGTATCGCATGGCCATCCGCTCGCTGTGCTCGCTACGGGGGCTCAAGAAAAGGAAACTAACCAAGTGCTAACCAAACCTAGCCCAATGCATACCCAAAATCAAGGAAAAAAACTTTTGACAAACGTAATCTGAAAAAGAATTTAAAACATAGCTTGGCACTGACAGTGATCAAACCATGGCCACCTATACTACAAGGTGGCCTTGATCGAACCAGCAACCTTTGCATAACAAACACACTATATAAGCACTGACCTATCATCTATCAGACGGTTACAAGGGATCCAGTCAAGCAGATTTCAGGCTCTGGCACACAGAACGCGGTCTGTCTGTAAAATTATCGCATTGTCGCTGCAGTCCAATATCGCTGCCCTCCGCGGCAGACCGTATTTTGTGTGCCAGAGCCTTTAGGCAAGGATGAGTCATCACACGTCGACCGAATTGAATCAAGGCCACCTTAG
Organism: Pissodes strobi; assembly: GCA_016904865.1. Classification (NCBI taxonomy): domain Eukaryota; kingdom Metazoa; phylum Arthropoda; class Insecta; order Coleoptera; family Curculionidae; genus Pissodes; species Pissodes strobi. Next base: position 22,677 of record MU189575.1, on the reverse strand, counting down.
ATGGCCTTGACCCAGTGTGCCGCGAGCATGCGTAATTCTGCCGATTCGGCCAACGTCGGCGTCGGTCGCGCCGTGGAACCGACCAGAAAAGGTCAAACCAGATCGCTGTCAGAAGACGCAACTGGAACGCAGCATCCATATGCAATATATCGATATATAGTTGCCATTCCTACATGCGCTTTAACTAATTCATCTCCAGCTCCACTCCTCAGTGTTGCCAACGACACGGAAACTTCAGTGTTGCCACGGATTTTTGAAACTAGAACACGGACACGGATTTTATTGGGTCCGTGCAATGAAAACACGGATTTTTTACAGATGATTTGGCGTTATTATATTTATGTGTCATATGTCCATTTTAATATAATTCGCTTAGTTTTAATCGATATTTCATATAGATATTATTCAGTCCTAAAATAGATGTGCCAATCAACTGGTCTCTTTAGTGTCAAAGATGCGTTGATAAATCGGAATTTCAAAATATTGACGACCACTGACAATTTTGGGCTTTGGGTCAAACCGTCAATGCGAAAGTAATTTCACCATGAGCGCCTGTAGGAGGGGGCAGTTGCCTGAAGTAATAAAATAATGTATAGTATAAAAATACATTTCAAATAAATTTAGAAAAAACTATCTACACGTTATTTTTGTTGACCTCCCCCAACCAACCCCCCCACCCCTCCCTCCTGAAATTTGTTCTGCCGGCGCCAATAATTTTAACATATGAATCTAATCAAAACAAAGAAATTGTTTAATAACTAGTACCATTAATGGAAGTCTGCTGGCTTCATAGGTGGTAAAAAATATATTATGCTCTTTTTAAGCCAGTCAAATCAATGTTAAAAAAATGGTGAAGACGGATTTGGCATTGTCTTTGAGTTATCTTAAGTTGATTATTTGTAAAAAGAAGAATTATTAATGCTTGTTTCGACTAAATAGATTGAAATACTTTATCAGCTTCTCAATTAAAGTGTCGTAAGGTGGTAAGCAACTATTGAATTATTTTATGTTAATTACCATCATGAAAAATCCGGAGTGGTGCATGTATGACGTCATATTCTATTTATTTTCCAGTTGAACATTTCAATTCAGTGCCATCTTTCTTCCAACAGCTTAACCCTTGGATATACAATTGATTTTACGTTTACAGTAACCTTTTTTAAGCTACATTTCAGTGACACGGAAAAACACGGAAATTTTGAGGACTCTGTTACGGATTTTTCTGATTTATGGTTGGCAACACTGCCACTTCTCCAGTCTCCAGGCATCCGTCACAAGTTTGAATAATTATAAAATATAAAATTAGTAAATGTAAATGTTACATATATGAATACAATATCTGGAACTGGTTGTATGATTTTTTCATGTTCCATATTAAAGTAATATAAAATATAATACCATATCTAATAGGAATTATAGGAATTGTAGTATTTTATTTAACTTTTTGATCAAGATTATACCTAGATCTTTTGGTAATGTGGTAAATCCACTGTTAAATTATATAAAATTATTGTTTCTTTTTCGTTTTGAATAGTTTGATGATTTTCTAGACATCACTGATTGTTATTATTACATTTTGTGCTACCAAGTACTGATGGATAAAATTAAATACTTGATCGGTTCAGAGGCATACGATTCACTTTTAAATGGTAAGAGTAAGTGAGAAGTTAACTTATTTTTAAATGTTTTGCAATTTAGTACCTACCCATATTCCTATTTTTAGCAAATATTTCTAGCATAGAACATATTTTAATGGTAGATATTAAAATTATACAAGATGTAACTGGTGCTACATTAGATGTGATAAACAACATGTTACTCACAGTAACCAAAGAAATGTTAAAAAATAAATTTCAAACTGCTGATAAAATTGAACCGTGGGGGCGAATATGTACTAGATGTGAAAATTTGGATGCTATCCTTTTGGGAGGTATTCCAATGAATGGTATATCAGAAATATATGGCTGCAGTGGAGTTGGAAAGACACAATTCTGTTTGCAAATGGCATTGAATATTCAGCTACCTAATCAGCTAGGGAGCAAGAGAAAAGGTAAGAATAACTGAGTGTTTTGATTCTAACTATAATAATGTCAACTTTTACAGAAGTTATTTACATATCTACAGAAGATGTGTTTCCATCAAAAAGACTTGTTCAAATGGCCAATGCCTATAGACAAAAACACAGTGTACAAATTAACTTTGAAGATCACATTTATATTAAACATTTAGCCAACTCAGTTCAGTTACAAAAGTGTCTAAGTCAATTGCACTATTTTTTATCAAGAAAAAATGTTGGGCTTATAGTTATTGATTCAATAACTGGATTATTTAGAAGTGAAAATGAGAACCCCAGTTATGCGTCCAGAAGTCATGAATTTAAGTTGATTTCTAAGGCCTTGAATAATCTGCAAGATCAGTATAATTGTGCAGTATTAATTGTTAATCAGGTGAGAATTTTCTACAAAAAATATCTTTTTCCCAATTTGCATTTTTTTGCAGGTGAGAGATAATACATCCACTGGCATGCCAGAACCATGTTTAGGACTTTCTTGGGCTAATAATGTTACATGCAGATTTTGTTTAAGCAGAAACGGTACCAACTCTACAAGAAAATTTGAGGTAATATTTGCACCCGATTTACTGCCAAGATCAAGCAATATAATTATTAGTACTGAAGGATTGTTGGATGCATATACAGTAAATAAATAGATGCAATACTTTATCCTATCATATTTATTTAAAAACTAAACAGCTCTAAGCAGCTACATTACCACATAGCTCTTTGAACCCCAGCTAGTTTATTATAATCTGCAAGATGTCTAAAAACAATGCGGCTAAGTCTCCAGCGAGGGACACCACCTCTAGGTCTAGAAGTTATTACGCATCTATTGGTTACATGGCTTAAGATTGAATCTCTGGGAAGAGCCAGCATCTCAGCGTCTGCCAGTTCTCTGATTTCTAAAGGTAAAATATCATTTTTCCTAAGAGAATTGATTCGCAGTCTAGTAGGAGCATATTCTGCTACAGTTTTCCTGCGTTTAACGTCTCTGATCATCCATCGGTTCACCCACTTGTGCCTTACTTGCTGAAACTAACACAAATTCTAATTACTTATTGTTTTTAGGGTTAATATTTAGGTACTTACATTTTGATGCGCTTGTGTAGTCAGTAGGTTTGATAGGTTTTTTGCAAAATTCATTCTTTAAAATTTCATAGACTAAAGACTGACATATTATGAGGTTCGAAATTCGATTTAAATGAAATTAGAAATAGAAATATTAAAATAAAATAACCTTATAACTGGCACTAGGGATGGCGACGATATATTGATTTTTTTAAATATCGATATATCGTGGATATATCGGAATAAAAATATCGATTTTTAAATCCCCCATATATCGATATCTGATATCGATAAAAAACGCTCTAACAAAAGTTGGAGCGTTTTGTTTTTCTGACAACGTATTACAAATTACGTTCTCTAAATGCATGCAATTTTTAAATTTGCTCAGTTGGTAAAATGGTTAAACGTTTTAATCGGGTATTCACACTTCACCACTTCACGCACACGAGGAGACGAAATACCGGGGAATTCCGACAGGGATTTTTGCGAACCGAATGATTCAAACGAACGTTTTGATTTGTGATTGTGATATTGGCTGATCCGAGCTAAGAGCAGTTTCCAAAAGCAGATAGCAATCCAATTATCTATATATAAAGTTAAACACGGTGTACCGTGTCGGAATGCTCTGAGTTGTCTTTGTATTTAAGCAATCCGGTTGTCGATTTAAAAGAAAACCCATTGGATATCTGGGAAAATATGAAACATGTTTACCCCAATGTATATGTATTAGCCCGAAAATACTTATCCCCTGTAGGTACATCTGTGCCATCTGAACGGCTTTTTTCAAAAGCTGGTCTGACAATCACTCAACAGAGAAATAGACTTTTGGGTGATGCTTTGTCTCGGTTATTGTTTTTAGGTTCCCTACCATGATCTTATTGGGCCTATTAAGTTTTGTATTGTCTCGTATCATTATTTTGTGCGGTGTTTTCTTTGTAATATAATATAAAGTAAAATAATAATAAATACTTAGTTGCTGACGTATTTGTATTTATTTTTATTAACACTTCACTGTTATAAGCTTTAAGTTACAAGTAACAGTAAAAAATAAAATTATACCCATATATTATACTCTTTATAAAATATCGATTATCGATATATTTGTATTCGATTTACCGAATGTATCGATGATAACCTAACCAATATTTATCGATATCGATATATCGATGTTTTTTTTTAATTTGCCATCCCTAACTGTCACACATCACACTGTCAATAACTTCAATCATCCATACTCGACTCTAGCGAGCAGCGGTTATAAACCATAATGGGCGGGACATGGTTTGTTTACTATTTTAGAACATTTAATATTTCACTCACGCGTGGCCCTCCGCTCGCTACGGGTGCTCAAGAAAAAGAAACTGACCTAAGCTAACCCAAGGCGTACCAAAAATTAATAAAAAAAAAACTTTTTACAAACATAACTTTAAAAAAAAGCTTTGCCAATGCCGGGAGTCGAGCACGTAGCGTCTCGTCGGAAACGCAGCATCCAACCACTAGAGCCGTTACAGGAGACTCGCTGGACCGTCAAGACATTCAAACAGACTCTCCAAATAGTAAACAATTCAAGCCCCGCCCACCCAACTGTCATTATGGTTTGTAACCGCGGCTCGCTAGAGGCGAATATCATCCGTTCCCGAGTCATCTCGTATTACAATATGTCTTGGTCATTTAATCAATGTGTGGTAAGAGCTCTCGTGGTCCAGAGGTTTAGATGGCTGGCTCTCACCTGGACGGCCCGGGCACGGCACGTGGCCCGGGTTCAAACCCCGTGGTTGTTTTTTATTATTTGTTTTTAAGATTATATTTCGAAACAGTTTTTTCCTGATTTTGGGTATGTCTTGGGTTAGTTTGGGTTATGACCTGGTTAGTTTCTTTTTCTTGAGCCCCCGTAGCGGGCGGAGGGCCATGCGGATCGACCAATAGGAGAGGTCGATTTTTACTATAACGCCCCTCCGCTCGCTTCGGGGGCTCAAGAAAAGGAAACTAACCAGGTGCCCCAAGACATACCCAATATCAAGAAAAAAATGTTAAGAAACAACCTTAAAAAAAGGCAATGGTGTTTGAACCCGGGCCGCCGATATCAGACCTAACCATCTAGACTTCTCGACCACGAGGGTCTTGCGGCAAATTGATTGCATCGCGAAGACATGGCGCGAATGAATCGCTCGAGTCAACGCCACCTACACTAGATGGCATTGGAGTCGTAAGAAAGAGAGGGAAGCGTCGCACAAGGTTATTAACACAGGGAAGGGAGTGGACGGGTAAAACCGGCAGCTGTTCTGTTACGGGTTGGCTCCACGTTTTGACAAGCGTCATACATTTTCGTCACTAAATTATATATATTATTTTGTACTCATAATACTTCTATTACTGGCTTAAATCACAAAATGGAATGATTGAAATATAACAAATAAATATATTTCCTGAAAACATCAAAACAATGTACGCAATTGCGCGACAGGCCATTTTCAAGGGGAATTATGTGATTCTTATTAGCAATCATGACTGAAAAATGTTAACAAAGCTAGTATAAAATTACACAGAAAGGCAGCCTGAAGTATACTCGTAATCATATTTTGAAATAATCTATATCTCAGCTCACACAAAGAAAATAAATAATAATTAATAGTGTCAGCAAGAACTAGGTGTAAACTATATTTACCTGTGAAAAGTAATTCCAGGCTCCTTTCGGTCATTGCGACTTTTACAGCCATAAGCACAACAAAACACCATATTGTTATGGACAAATTGAAGTATTTTGAGACTTTTTCACAACAAAAAACCAAAATACACGGAGGTGCCGCTTTGAATGTCTGGCTCCTATTAATGGCGTCCGTTCGATTTTTGATCACACGTACTGCGCGCTGCCGTAAAGCGAGATTATCTGTCCACTCCCTTCCCTTGTCAAAGGTTTATACTTTAGACAATGGAAGAAGAGGACAGATAAGGGAAAAGTTTGTTACCAGCTGCCACATAAATTACTGGGTAACTTCAATAAATTAATTGAAATTATAAGTAATAAATAATAATTAATAAGTTAAAGTTTTTCAGTCGTAAAATAATATAGCCATTTTATAGGTAGAGTATGAAAAATATATTACCTATGCCTCTGTTGAATGACTCTCCTTGAAGAAGATTTATGGCTTTATTACTTATTTGATGACTGAAAATATCCAAGATCGGGTATCAAATTACTCTCGATAATTAAATAAACATCCCTACCATGATATACTCAGAGGTAACACAATGTGTACATTATGCATTATCATTAAAACAACAAATATGCAAATAAACTACAAAGTCAGCAGACAATAATAACCTGTGAAATGAAATTCCAGGCTCCTTCTTCTCACTTCGACTCTTGCAACCATATGCCGAACAATTTACCATTATGAATCTTAGTTTTTATCTCTCTTTGTTCAAAAACTCACAAAATAACTGCAAAATAGCACCGCCACAACAATAGATGTGTTTGCCACATGAATAATGGCCGTCGCTCTGAAAACACTTCAATTTCAGTACATTGGCTTAATGTCATGCGCGGTATCCTTACTCCTACCTAATCTAAGGTTTATACCGTAATCGAATCAGTTAAACAACTCTCCATGTGGACTTCCGCTCCGTCTTCGGTCGAGTGTGCACGCATTCCGTAGCGGCTCTTTTGTTACTATTTTAGGTGAACACGTGGCTATCGTTCAGTTACCGCGGTCCTTTCCCAAGGAAGAATCGGGAGTCCTAGCCAGAAGAAATACTCATTCAAGCCGGTACCTAGGCCGGGAGGGACCGGATGTCCTTGTGGGATCATTTCTGTCTGTGCCTGCAAAGATCGGCCTTGAGCCACCATTTTATATTTGATAATTAAATGTTGAAAAATCGTGAGTCACCAGGGGCATAGGCCCGCTATACTGGGGTTCCCATCACGCGGTCTGGCTAAATACCTAGTGAAAAGGCCAAGAAACAAACAAAAATAAAACTATCCACGTGCTTCGAAGCCAAGCGCTTCAACCTATGGGAGAGCTGAGAGATCATATCTTGCGCCTGCGCTTAATGAGTGAACGCTGCCTTTATAAATAAAATATCAGTTCGGCATATATGTATGTCTATTTTCAATAAGATACCGCCTGTAAGAAGAAAGATAAAGATAGTGTTGGCGAGAATTAACCGTAAAACGAGGTACAACAGGCTTGTATTGTGCTTGTATTGAGATGAGATCTCGATTATTAATTTTCTGCGCGGCAACAGGAGAAGTATGTTTATTAAAAAGGAACCGAAAAGCTAGCCATCTTGTTTGTTTGACAGTCGGCTATGTTTGTAGTGCTTTTTGTGGACTGCTTTCGCAAATTTTGTGTATTAAATCCATAGACTTAGTTATATGCCTATGATTAGATCCTAGTTCGACTCTGTCCCCGGCCGTATAATTCTGACGTTTCCAACTAATAACGCGCATGCTCGAAATAAGAGAATCCATGAAAAAATAGAATTTGGCTTCACTAACATCAAAGGTGCCGGCTCAGAGTTGTATAACTGATTCGGTGACGGTATAAACTGTGTTATTAACCCTTTAATAACCTTGGACGTCTGGTATTTCGTCATCTGGAACGATTTAGACCGGCGCGTCCTAGCCGCTAATAGTGTTACCTACCGTACATGTCAACGGACGAATGTCTCGCGAGAGCTTCGATTTTGGCTGCCGTCAAGGTCAAATGTTACAAACCTACAAAGAAGGGGAATTCTTTGTGAATGTATTCGCGAAAACACATGCAAGCTGCTGTATATTTCGTAAAAAGTACATCCAAAGTACGGGCACGTATTACAATAAGTAATATTTCACTTATCGCATGGCCCTCCGCTCGCTACCGCTCGCTACGGGGGCGCAAGAAAAAAACCAGGGGCTAACCCAAACGTAAGTTAAGACATACCCAAAATCAAGAAAACTAACCCAAGACATATCCAAAATCAAGAAAAAACTGTTTAGAAACTTGGCCGTTAAAAAAATAAAAAAAAGCAACGGGGCTTGAACTTTGAACCCAGGCCGCCGCCGATAGTGGCCGAATTGAGACCTAACCATCTAAACCTCTAGAGCACGACGCACGGCTCTTGCTACAAATTGATTGCATCACGAAGACATCGAATGCAATCGCTGGGTCAACACCACCTACACTAGATGGCGCTGGAGACGCTTTTACCTTGATGGCAGCCAAAATCAAAGCTCTCGCGAGACACTCATCATAATTTGGTTCGTTTTGATGTTTGTGTACCCACCTGTTGTACCATACCATGAGAGATGGGATAATTTTCCTTTTTTTATTGCTCAATACAAACCACACTAAAGATATATTGACCCCAAGCCCGACGAACAAATGATGGTTAGCCGCAAAACTCTCAAAGCTGACACCACGTATTATTACAGGCAAGACGCAGAAGGAAAAAACAGCAAGACTTCTACCCAAGAATAACATGCGGTTGTTATTCTCGTCTTCTACCTCACAGCTCCGTTATGGGTCTGAATTAAACCAATAGGAATGCACAAAAGTGATAGTTATTGGGCGGAGCTAGATAAGGGAGGGAAAACGCATGGCCCTCCGCTCGCTTCGTTCCCTCCGGCGGCGCAACCGACCAAAACTACCCCAAGGCATGTCTAAAATTAGTTCTAATCTAGCAGAAAAGGTTACTGCCTTTGTTAATACCTTTTTCAAATTTCATAAATTGCATCTAGCTCCATCCCTTAACTGTCACTTTTGTGCATCCCTAATGATTTAATTAAGACCCATGTTATTATTGGAACATGTTTTAAATGGTGGACAGTGAAACATATACGAGTGTCTCGCGACAGTCTTCATTTTGGCTGCCATCAAGGTCGGATCTTACAAACCTACAAAGTTGTTAAATATATCCTGGTTTTTAGTTAGATAAAGCAAAATATTTCGTAAAAAGTGCATCCAAAGTACGGGCACGTATTACAATAAGAAATATTTCACTATTCGCATGGCCCTCCGCTCGCTACCGCTCGCTACGGGAGCTCAATGAATTGATACTAACCAGGTGCTAACCCAAGACATACCCAAAATCAAGACAAAACTGTTTGCTAACCAAAACTAACCCAAGACATACCCAAAATCAAGAAAAAAACTTAAAAAAACACTTAATCGTAAAAAAAATAAAAAATAGCAACGGGGTCCGCCGCCGATAGTCGCCGAATTGAGACCTAACCATCTAAACCTCTCGACCACGAGGGCTCTTGCTGCAGATTGAGTGCATCGCGAAGACATCGAATGCAATCGCCCGAGTCAACACCACCTACACGTTTTTACCCGAGTACAGGATGTACTCGGCTTTTACCTTGATGGCAGCCAAAATTAGAACTGTCGCGAGACGCTCATGAATATATTCGCGGAAACACAAGCAAGATAGAATACTGGAACTGACTTGTGAAGCACAAGCCATTATATCTTGTATATATTCTGTATATACATTGTATATAATTCTGTAAATAGATATATGTTGTACATAGTGTATTGTCCTTAGTATTATGAGCGCCAGCTCCAAATGAGCAGTTGAAGCAAGGTTTTTGCAAAGTTTTCCTTGCATAATCACCAGGCAGCAATATATCACACTTAATACTGTACTAACCAGCCTTCCAGCTTCGGCCAATCCAGCAATTGAGCGACATTGAAGGGTCTAACCCACGTAATGAGCACACCACCGGCACTACTACTGCCCTTAGATTAAGTAGGATTAGATCAACCCCCTATGGGTGCCATAATCGGTTGGCCATGGCGTTGGACGAACAACGCCTGGCATAAACAACTGATAACATTTGGTTATATATCACCTAAGGCATGCATAGTTCTAAGATTTTCAGTTGTCAACTTATCAATATTCAAATAAATTATCAGTCATGCAAGCTTCTGTAGGTATAGCAGAGAGAAAATAACTAAAATGAGAGGCGACAGCTTGTCAATCGATTTTTTATGCGAATTTCCAAGCTCAAAGGGTATAATTGTCAAAATCAAAACGCCGCGCCGATTTCAGGTGATCACATGTCATTGCGATTGGCTTAAAATATTTTTTTCCCGATACTAGTGGTATTGTTGTCAACGGAGCAGAGCCAAGGTCACCAAAAATGGGTACACCAACATAAAAGGTGCCGACGCTTATTATCGCCTCTCCTTTCAGCTGTTTTCTCTCTAGGTATAGTGTTGCCGATTATCACATAATTGTCAGATTTTAACATAATTCTGC
>MU189572.1:37664-50579 GCA_016904865.1 Pissodes strobi | reverse complement strand
TTTATTCATAATTTTTATTCATTTCTTGGGTATAGGTTATTTTATTATATTAAAACACTTTATATCGACGTTTCGCTCATCGTGGTGAGCTTTTTCACAGATTTAATGTCCTAAAAATTAAGAACAATTGGATTAATTTTTACATGGTCAACAATTTAAAAAAGAGCAGAACATTTTAACAAATATTACACAATCACAATTCACAAGACAATTTAAAATAGGTTCTGTTTATACTTAAAAAATTCTACTAATGGTACGCACCTCGAAGTATTTACGGTATTATGGTACTAAACATAATTATGCTAGCTAGTTTTGCTATGGCATTTCGAGGAATAAGTGAAATCTTAAATATTATTATCAGTGATATTTCTTTTGATATTGGCAAAAAATATAATATTTATTTTGGACGGATTAAGTATATATCATTACTATTATTATTATATTATTTACGGGGTTAGAGAAATTTTTGTATTTGTTTGATACACGAGGTGTGTTGCCATTGAATTTTTATTATATTTCTTATATTAAATTAAAATAGATTTGGCTGAAATTACTAATGTCCTTTTTGTCATTGACAGCATCTTTCTCCTTTTTTATATATATCATTTCTTTCACTGTTAATTTATGATAGTTTATGTCTTGTGTTAAAATTTTGGTCTGTTTGAAATCGAATTCGTGTCCTGTGTTTTCATGTTTGTGTAGTGCAGTAGAGGCATTCTTGGTATATTTATGGCCGTTCAGCCTATTTTCTAGGCATTGTGTTGTCATGCCTATATATTTTTTAGGGCAATTTAGGCACGGTATTGAGTATACCAGCTTCGATTTCTTTTTGTGAGGTACTTTACTTTTCAAGGGTGTATAAAGGCAATTTAAAAGATTATTCGCTTTATGACAAACAGTGATATTGTGCTTGGATAAGATGTATTTTAGTTTCTCAGATAGGCCATTTGTATAAGGTATTGCCACATATTTATTGTTTTGAATATTTTTTGGTGTTTTTTTTAGGTGGTTATAAAACAGATGCGTGCGTTGTTTAAAGATTCTTAAAATATTATTTTCTCGAAAATGGTTATTTAGTAATGTTTGTTTAACTTTATTTAAGGTTTCTTGTCGAAATTCTGGAGATGTTAGGGCGATTGCTCGGTCTGTTAGGCCTATTACAACACTGTTTTTCTGATTGTTTGGATGATTAGAGTTGAAATTCAAATATCGGCCGGACCATGCTTTTTTTGTGTACCATTTAGTTTTTAATTTTTGGTTCTCAAGATTTCTAATCAATGTCAAGTCAAGAAAATTAATTTGGTTGTTTTCTTCAATTTCAGCTGTAAATTGTAATTTTGGGTGAAAACTATTAAAGGCCTTAAGAATGTCATTGATGCTAGTTTGAGGTACGGCGCCGGCGGTTAAACAGTCGTCAACGAATCTTTTGAAGAAAACCATATGAAAATCGAGCCCGTTTATAACATTTTCTTCTAAATATTCCATTACTAATTGTGCCACTGTAGATGAAATAGGAGAACCCATGGCACAACCGTTTAATTGTTGGTAAAACTTATCCCGATATTGAAAATAATTGTTATTTAATCATTAAATAACAATTATTTTCAATATCTGCGAGACTAAAGTGTTAACATAGAATGAATGAAGGTACGGTTTCGGTATAGCGTTTAATCGAAGCGTTTACACTCTTCCACTAAACGCGTCATTTGCTCTTATGCGTTTACCAACATGCGGTCTACCTACATCGACAAGTCGCTTCAAATCGCGCATAGACGACGCGTTTATATATCGAATTGGTTCGAAGGCAAATAAATCGCGCGCGTGTTTAGTTAATCTAAAATATTCTTCAAATTCATTTCATCATCTATTAAGTGTCTCGTTATTAAAGTTGCAAAACATCCTTCTTCTCTTCTCTTCACAAAAATAGTATTTGTTGGGTTGCGTACTTTGATCATATTAATAATAACGCATCATCTTCCTCTTCTTCTTCTATTAAATATGTAAGTGCTGCAGCAAACAACTCATCATCCATTTTGAAATTACTATATGAAATATAACAGTCTTGAAAAGAAAAACACTGGTTTTAAAAAAGCGCACTGAGTTGTCGCTACAACATAGACCATATCTAGCGACTAATCGACACGATTAAATCGATTCGCTTAGATGCTTCGATTAAACGCTATACCGAATCCGTACCTTAAGTCTGTTCTCTGTCTCATATAACTGTCGCGCAGAAACATAATAATAACCACCTGCCATTTACCTGTCTTTACCAAATTTATATTCAAGAGGGTCTGTTTGAAATTTCCAATCTTTGGTAGTTTAAATGTAGACAATTTTATAATAAACTCCTCAAAATTATCAAAATGTATGTTTTGTCATGCTCCTCAAATTCAATTTTGCTTATTTCAAGGGCTTTTGACAAATTTAACTCATCAATATTTTTAAGCTTTCCATCTCTACTTGGCCGTATTTTAATATTTTTTGATAAATAACAGAAATTTAAAAACATAGATGGTATACAGTCTTCTATTAGCCATAGTTTTAGTAAATCTATTGTAAAAAACTTACCAGCGTTTGATTTTTTTATTATACTACTAGCTTCACATACTTTCGTCTTGTTTGTGGGCTCAAAGGATATAGCTTTTAGCCATTTTTGTTGTACACCTCCTCTCTAAACACCAAAATCATGAACTTGAGACCCATTTTTATAGTTTCCATTACAGTCAGAAATGCTACACATTTGAGACATAATTACACTAAGTATCAATTACCACAAAACTAGCCGGAAACGAGATAAAAACATAGAATTATACACGAACAAAAACTTATAAACTGGGCTGTACCAATACCCACTCAACGTTGTTGGCCGTGAGCAAACATGTATTTCGAAATATATATAGTTATTCGTATTTAAAAATACGCCTAAGAATATAAATTGTATACCAAAATATGCAACGAAATATTAGGTACAAGTTTCATGCACTTAAAAGCACATAAATAGTATCGATTTCAGGAAAATGTAAGAAAATAATACTGATTACCGCAGCCATTATCGGCAAATTCGCAAACTAATTGTTTGTTTTGCTTGCGCGGCTGCCGGTTCTATAATGAAAGTAGTCTATATTTGTGTAGGTATAGATACATAATATGAATAATGTATCTAATACATATGTACGTATGTATGCATTTAGAGAGATGATTAGTAATAATGCACACAATTTAAAACGCACTTACTTACTTGTTCCCATTTCGATAATTTCTACACAGCGCACCGGCGGCGGCGGCCACCAATTATCCGGCCTCCACTGTATTATTTAAGGAAAGTGCACAAACAGGGTAGTATTAGATAATTGTAAATAAATAACAAAATACCACTTTATAGAAAGAGGAAAGGGCACCATATAGAAATATATTTTTTACAATATTGGAGACATAGTAATGTAAGAGATACATTCTTTATATACGGGCATCCTAATATTTGCTACCATCTTAGTAGTCTAGCAGCGCTGTAACTAATTGCTATTACCCTCCCACCCGCAGGCCCCCCTCATGCATCTTCTCGCCCAATAGCAAATGCTTACATGCAATACGTCAGGAGCTAAATTTGTGCGAGCACTTAGTCCTTTTGTAGAGGCGTTTTTGTTCCACTTCGCTGATCAATTTACATTATGCAACAAATTATTCATTCACCATAAATACAGGGTGGCATTTTTAACTGGAATAAATTCAGTATTAGGGAGCCTATTTATTTGTTGAAAAAATAAAGGAACACGGGTCCTTTTATTTTCAATTTGGCAAATTTTTTTTGGTCTCTTTATAAAATTTACCCCTTTTGAGGGTAGAAACCACCCCCAACTTTTTTTTCAAATGTGAAGGTATGCTTTGTGATAGCTCGTTGGAAAGGAAATAAAAAAAGGAATATGACCCACTATTTACTTTCGCATTTTGATAAGCTAGGAAGCTAGAAAAAAATAAATATCGAATTTTTCGACAAAGTTATTTTATTATAAATATTGTTGGAAATGTTGCCCATTTTTTTCTTGGCAAAACCCTAATCTAACATAAAATTCATTCTTGATATTACGAATCAGATCTGGAGTTATTTGGCGAATTTCGTATGTAAGTCGTTTCATCTAAATTTTCTGGTCTTGTTACGTAAACTTTCGTTTTTAGGTGACTCCAAAGGAAATAATCCCGATGATTAAGGTCCGACGATCTTGGCGCCCATTCAATGGTACCTCTTCTTCCTATCCAGCGGTTTGGAAAAACTTCACGCAAATAGTGTCGCACGTTTTGGGCGTAATGAGGCGGAGCACCATCCTGCTGAAACCATATTCGATCATCATGAAGATCTGCTTCTGCTTGATGAGGAAATAAAGCAGTCAAAGCTGGCATAAGCTCTTCCTGCAAAAAATTTAAATATGTAGTGCCATTTAAGTTAGCTGGAAGGTATATTGGGCCAATGACTTGGTCGCCAATTATGCCTGCCCAAACATTAAGTTTTTGCGGACGCTGAGTGTTTGTTTCTCGCATCCAGTGAGGGTTTTCTGTGGACCAATATCGACAGTTCTGTTTATTGACTTCACCATTGAGTGCAAAAGTACACTCATCTGTAAAAAGAATCCAATCCAAATCTGCTAAATGCTGATCAAGTACATTCATCATCACTTCACAAAACTGAAGACGGCGGTCCGGATCATCTTCTAGTAACTCTTGTACGTATTGCATTTTATAAGGACGCATTTGACATGATTTTACTAACTTTAATGCAGACGTATGGCTTATGTTGCATTCTCTTGCAACCTGTCGAACTGGAGTATTAGGATTTTCTTGGAGAGTCAGTAAAACATTTAATTGCGTGTCTTCATCCATTCTCGAGACTACTCTTGGTATGTCTCTCACGTGGCCCACTTCACGATAACGATTTTCAATTTTACTGATGGTGCTTTGGGAAATTGCTGGAAGATCAGGGTGTCTTTCGTGATATAAAGCTGCTACATCCGCTTGTGTACGCAATCTGTCTCCAAAGCCAATCAACATTAAAATTTCAATTTTTAGTGATTCAAGTAAATAACCCATTTTTGTATGAAAATACTTCTTATTTAAAGTAATGGTTCAAACTGCACAAAATACTACAACAGGTAAATTATTCGCTTCTGCCAAACTAAAAATAAAGTGACCATTGGAATGCGACAGACAAGTAAACAAAAAACCTTATCAATTACATTTTTTCCTTTTTATTTAGACATTCCGCGCAGGCAAAATCCACTTGCTAAAATGGCAACATTTTATTATTTTTCTGGCTTTCTAGCTTACCAAAATGCAAAAGTAAATAGTGAATCATATTCATTTTTTTATTCCCTTTCCAACGAGCTATCACAAAACATACCTTCACATTTGAAAAAAAAAAGTTGGGGGCGGTTTCTACCCTTTCTGCCAAACTGAAAATAATGGGACCCATGTTCCTTTATTTTTTCAGCAAATAAAGAGGCTCTCTAATATTGAATTTATTCCTATAATAAAATAACTTTGTCAAAAAATTCGACTTTTATTTTTTTCTAGCTACCTAGCTTATCAAAATGCGAAAGTAAATAGTGGGTCATATTCCTT
Source organism: Pissodes strobi (assembly GCA_016904865.1). Classification (NCBI taxonomy): domain Eukaryota; kingdom Metazoa; phylum Arthropoda; class Insecta; order Coleoptera; family Curculionidae; genus Pissodes; species Pissodes strobi. The sequence goes on along the minus strand of MU189572.1, from coordinate 44,966 downwards.
TTTTTATTCCCTTTCCAACGGGCTATCACAAAACATACCTTCACATTTGAAAAAAAGAGACCAAAAAAAATGTGCCAAACTGAAAATAAAGGGACCCGTGTTCCTTTATTTTTTCAACAAATAAATAGGCTCCCTAATACTGAATTTATTCCAGTTAAAAATGCCACCCTGTATAAACAATAAATAATAAATATCTATGTAAGTATTAATATATTGTAATTTTTGTAAAATTGCTTTGTTCAATGAATATTTTTTTTTTTTAATTAAGCATGTTTATTTTAAAACCGTTTGAAATAAAAATGTTGATTCGAACACGTGCGGTAAGATACTTTCCTGCACTAGACTGCTTACCCGAACTCCGCTTGGCGTGTTCGGGTAACAGCAATTGCGTACGGCCAAATGGCTGTTTCCGCACTTTTTAGGATAATAACTATTTTTTGATCCCTGAACTTGTTATGGGAACCATTTTGTGCTATTGTTGGAACATTGAAAACAATAGATGAAGTCGTCATGATTTATAATGCGAGTTTATTGAATCACTATCTATGAATTATTCTATACTAAAACAAGCTCACACGTAAAGTTCTATATAACGGCCTTGCAATGTAAATATCTGTTATATATTGACTTGTGCCACTAGGCAAATGACTGCTATGATAGCGCATCATCTTATATATCATGCAGAACTGAATATGATTTCAATATACTTTTTGGATAACGTTGTGTATTCATAAAGAAAGCTAGTAAATATTTCAAGCTCGTATATTTCTAACAAAACTCCGATAAATATTGAAATCTATACATTAAAGGGTGCATATCAATTTGTTATCCAGTTATGGTTTAGAGAGAAAAATATTGCTTTCAAGTAATTCAATAGCGGGTCCTAAGAAAACAAATACATTTTCCCGGAACGTGTTATTTAACTTGATATAGCAGTAAAAGTGAAAAATTAGTCCAATAAAATTCGACAGCTTATTTATAAAATATACAACGGTTACATGCATAAGAAACGCTTATTGAAAACGATTTGTCAAATGTGTGCTTTACTGAGGCTTGATATACATTCCAGCTTTAAAATATTGATTTTGTTTTTAAGAGAATCGGGAATAAACTTTACGACCTTAAAGTACACTTTTCCAGTTTTTATTCAAAATAGAACGAACAAATATATCAAAAGTATTTTTTGCAGGTAGTTGTACTGAGAATACAAATACGATCTTGGGATTTAGGAATTCAATAATTAGGCTGTAACAATTCATAAAATAAATAAATGTTCATGGTGCTGCGAAGATCCTTGACTATTTTTGACACTAATCATTACCTACACTTTCTACAAACTTACATTTTATTGCGAGATCCAGGGAAGGCAGATTATCTTCTAGATCTGGAAGTCAAAGGTCTTGTTATGTATTATGTTTCTAGAGCATTTAAACCTACCGTCCCATTCTCCAAAAAAAATGAGCGGGTCTGCTAGTACTCGAGACACTGATATGTAAACATATCCTATATCGACATGCGCAAATATTTCAGCAGCCCTCGTAAAATCACTGTGCATGGTTATGATGTCACAGCCACACATTTCCGTCCCCATCCACTTGAACATTTCCGTCCCATATGCTGAGATTTACCCTCATACCACCGCGTAAGATGTTTACACATCAAAAGGACGTTCTCATCCTAGCGAAGTACGCTTTTCGAAAGTTAGATGATGCCACTAAAGCCCACTGATCAATAATTTCGACAAACAATCCCTAAGCTGACATTTGCAATTTATACAGTTTTTAAGCGATTTTCTCGACGCTTTTTGTCAGTATTACGTTTCAACTTGCAACTAAAAACAACTGCAAGTAAGTTTTATAATTTTCGCAAATACTTTCTATTAGTCTTTCTATATTTTTTAATTCAAATACACATAACCTTACTTTTAAATCGATTGGTAGTTCAGTAGATGGTTAATGCCACTTTTGACAGCTTGTTTTTTTTTCAGAGGAACGGCTAACTATATCCCAAATGTTAACAATGTTGCCAAATTGCTGTGTCAATTTCTCGCTTCGCCATGGCTCACCGCTCGCGTCGCTCGCTACGGGAGCGCAACCTACAGAAACTAACCATGTCCAAAATGAAGGGGAAGAAAATACGCATAACCTTAAAAAAACATGTCTTGCCACTGGAATCGAACTCGGGCCGCCGCCGCGCCGTATCAAAAGCACCACTGCACTAAAATACCTGTTGACAGCAATTCAATGGACCGTAAAGGTATGGATAATTCTGATTCGTCGTACTGCGCATGCGATATGATTGACTGCATTGTTAACATTTGGGCTACAGTTCGCCATTCTTTTTTCAGTTATTGGACAAAAATACTTACTTTGAATGAATTACTTGAACAAATTGAACAAGACGATGCGACGCGACGATGTTGATATTTCAGACAGTGTAACATTTTTTTTTCCACCGGATATGAAGATGGTAACACTGACGAAGATTCAAGGGATGAAAATGAAGTCAAGATGAATAATTTGCCCGGATCTCAAAAAAGAACTGAAATAGAAGCGCAGGATGCATCGGTAAATGGCGGACATAGTGAAAATCAAAACCAGTGAAAATTTTAGATAAGAGTATAAAGACGGTGATTTAGATCTGACTAAAACAGTGTTTTTTTATCCATAATACCGAAACAGAATTTTTGCACTTGACGCGCGTTACGCTAACCATGTTAGCATCAGCGGAGATGATTAAAACTAAACTTAAAATCTACTTAACACTACTGTATAGTAACTGTTTGCTTACTCAAGCGAAACTAAGAAGAACCAATCTTGGGATCCTGCTAGTCACGATTGATCAACCAATAAAATAGACTATACGAAATAGGCCTTCTATTTATGTTTAAACTATTTTTACATTCAATAACTTACATACTTTCGTAAGCGTCTAATAATCTCCTATCAAATATATTATTATGATTTACTTATTCATTTCTCTGTTCTACCATACTTTAAGCCATGTGTTTTTTGAATCTCGTTTGTATAGATCTTCTAGTTTGCCCAACATATTTTTGGTTACAATCCATACATCCAATTTCATAAATTCCATTTTCTTTCAATGCTTCAATTTTGTCCTTTGAACTACCCAATTATTTCTTAATGATAAACTGAGTTTGGTATGCTAATTTTAAACCTACCTTTTAAGAAACTTTTTGGAGTCCTCAATATACTGAGGAGTATATGGTATCGAGACATATTTTGTATTTTCATCCATCCTGATTAACGAAAGAAGTGGAATCGCGAATAGCATTTTTGAACACATTTCTATTAATTAGTCTATCTACTAAGTTAGTATTGAAACCATTAGCTTTCGCTATATTCTTAATTATTTTCCCTCTTCAATATTAGATCTTTCTCCATTGAAAGGAAAATTAACCATACAGTGTACTAAAAATTGAAACTGGCTATTTTGTGTTGGTAGAAGAAGCCATTAGGAATATATCGGTTAGTGGCAGCATTTTTCTAGAAATATCAAATTTCAGTGTGTTATTATCGTTCCTAATTACCTACTAAAGTACCCAAAAATGGTAGTCGGTCATTGTTCTCGACGTCATAAGTAAATTTAATGGTGGGAAACGGCTGTTTAGCTTTGTTACAAAATTTGTTACAATAATTAGCAGTTTTTTTTTTAAGTTAATCGCAAAAATCTCAGCCACATACCTGTACCAGACCCTTGGAACATATTGAAACTCCTGACTGATTTCATTTTCAAATTTACTCATTTTTTTTTAATTTTTTATTTTTTTTTATGGCAGTGGCACACACACTAAAGGGAGACCCTATGGCGCTCGACGAGCGGCGTGTGTGCGAAGATGTTGATTGACACGGCTCTTGAATATTTGTAAGTTGTAATTAGTGGGAAACAGATGTCCTGGGAATGAGTTCCACAGTGATGCAGTGCGCCAGACAAAGGAGTTCTTGTAAAGCGATGTTCTAGGTGTTTCCAGTTGTACGACGAACTGGTGCGCTCTTGCCGTCTGTCGTGATTGTCTGACAGGAGCTGCCAGAGGCGGGATGAGGCGGACCAAATCCTGGGAACATCTGCCGTGAAAGTATCTGTAAAACAGAGATATCTCGGCTACATGCCTGCGATGTTCCAGACTATCTAGATTCCGGGTCAACTCCGGGTCGCCGACGAGACGCACAGCTCTCTTCTGAATGGAATCCAGCAGCTTTAGGGTGTGCTTTGGTGCGGCACCCCAGATATGTGAGCAATATTCTAAGCACGGTCTTATTTGCGCTTTGTAGAGCAAGAGCAACTGCTGCGGTGTATAGAGTTTTTTGTTGCGAAATAGCGCACCAAGCTTCTGGGAGGCTGATTTTGCGATATTAGCAACATGGTCATGCCATGACATATTGCTGTTGACCGAGACACCCAGCAGCCCGATTTACGAGGATGAAGGAATGGTCGATCCTGCCATAATGATGTCAGGGCCCGCTGTATTGGCCCTCTTAGTAAACGTTGCTGCTTGGGTCTTTGCTGCATTGAACTGGACCAAATTTCGGTCGCCCCAAGTTTGAACTTTCTCCAGGTCTTGATTAATTGCTGTAATCTGCTCCTGTCTGCGGTGATGAGTCTCAGTCGCTGATAAGGATTGTTCTGATCTAAAATGGGAGACAAGGGTACTGTCATCCGCAAAACTGTAAACAGGATTATTTGTTTCGGTCAGCAGGTCATTAATATAGATGAGGAACAGAGTTGGTGAAAGTATTGCGCCCTGAGGCACGCCCGCGTTGATGGTGAATGTGTCCGAGATGTATCCATCGACTGCAACGTGCAGAGATCGGCTCTTAAGGAAACTGGCAAGCCAGCTGCAGAGAGAGGCTGGCAGTCCGAAGGACGGTAGTTTGTTGAGCAGTCCGTCATGCCAAACTCTGTCGAATGCCTTTGAAATATCCAACGCAATCTCTCGAGACTCTCCGTAGTTCTCAATTGCCCTACTCCATATATGAGTGACATAGGCCAATATATCTCCTGTCGATCTCTCTTTGCGAAAGCCGTATTGATTACCACTGATTATTTTGTTGTTCTCGAGGTACTTGAGTAGTTGCTGATTGACTACACGTTCCATGCCTTTGGAGATTATTGGAAGCAAGGCAATTGGACGATAGTTTGAGGGCGTGGTTTTCTTGCCTTTTTTTGGAACAGGTTGCACTCGAGCGACTTTCCAAGAAGATGGGTAAATCCCTTTTCCGTAAGACAGAGAAAAAAGCCTAGAAAAAACGGGTGTTAGTTCGTTGGCGCAGTTCTTTAACACGATGGCAGGTATTCCGTCCGGTCCTGATGCCTTTTGCGTATCTAGATTTTTAAGGATTTTACGAATATCACGGTGATGAAATTTGACTTCTGCCATGGTAGTGTTGATGTTCGATATGGTGGGGAGAGTCTTGCCTTGGGGGACGTCTAAGGTAGAGTGCGTGAAAACATTTTGGCGAGCATGTTTGCCTTTTCCTTGGCTGTAGTCGCCGTGATGCCACGTTCGTCTGTCAAAGGTGGGAGAGACGTTTCTGTAAAGTTGTTACTTACTGCCTTTGCTACCGACCAGAAATTCCTGGAGCCACTGGGGCATTGCAAAAGTTTATTCCTGATCCTTTGATTGTGTTTGACCTTAGTTTCGTCGATCACACGCTTGCACTCGTTTCTCGCTTCGATAAAATAATTGCGATTTTCAGCGGTCTGATTTTGCTGCCAGTACTTATAGGCTTGCTGTTTCCTTCCTACAGCTCTTTCGCATCTTTTGTCGAACCAGGGCTTTCCTTTTGATGGTAACTTGATGGAATTTGGGATGTATGCTTCCATTCCTGAGGAGATTACTTGCGTGATCTTTTCGCAGCAGACTGACGGGTCGTCAGCGCCAAAGCAGACGTCGAGCCAAGGAAAATCCAGGTAGAACTCCCTTAGATCATCCCAGTTTGCAGAATTGTAATGCCAGATTTTGCGAGGCAATGGTGGATCCTTCTGTATGAGTGGCAATTCACAAACCGTTGTAATAAGTTTGTGGTCGGAAGTACCTAATGGCGGACCAACTGTAACTGTGTACTGGTCAGGATTGGTGGTTAGAAAAAGATCCAGGAGGGCGGCGAATTCGCCCCTCTCTGAGATTCGAGTTGGTTCGTCTACAATTTGAGTAAGCCCGCAGCTGATGGCGAATGCTTCAGCCTCTCTACCTTCGTTGTCGGTCTTGTTGTGATGTTTGAGCCAGTTGGTGTTGTGGGCATTGAAGTCTCCCAGAACGATTATTTCTGAACTGGGATGATCAACCTGTATTGAGTCAAAAGTGGTAGCTAGTGTTGAAAAAAAGCTTTGGTAGGCTCTATCGCTCGGAGGGCGATAGAGACAACATATAAACTTGGTTAATCCCTTGGCGGTGAACTTGAGCCACATGACGTCAAAGTTGTTCGGTTCGAGTGTCTCCTCGCGGTGACATGAAAGGTCGCTTCGGACAAAAAGGCATATTCCGAACTTATGTCTAAATCGGGTATGTAAGTCGTAACCAGGATAGGGGTTGTTGTTGTAGAACATACTTGTGTTTCTGTAAGGGCTAGTATGTGTGGTCTATTTGCTTGTAGATGTTGGTGTACCGAATTTATGTTTGTATTTAGGCCTCTTATGTTGCAGAAATCAATTCTAAATTGGTTCGGTATCTTTGCTGTCTGTGAAATGCGGAATGAAGGGCTCCCAGGGCCACCCAGCGCCCGGAGATCCGAATGGCCGGGGAGTTTACCTCCGGAATATTTTGATCCTGGAAGCACCATCATGTCCATATTATTATATTCCTACTGTGGAACCCGGAACCACCAGCGCGGAAACGGAACGTGATTCGGGAAAACCACTTAGCGCTTCCCAGTTCTGGTGGGGTGGTCTTTCACCGGACGATGCGAGTAGGCGTATGCATCTACCACCTAGGGCCGCTTCCACTGGATGCATCGGCCTCAGACTCTTTCCTTTGGTGGTCCCTAGTCTGACAGGGGTAAAAATAGGGTTTGTTGGGTCACTCCCCAGTGATCAGCTCCAGACTTTGTACTTTGGTGTTCTCCAGCCTGGAGGAGGACGATGGGATTTGATGGGCCACACCCCGTGGCAACTCAGAATGGCGAGGGCGTCACTCCCCGTAATCAAACTGCTCGCACCAGTTTGACGTTCCTGCCAACTGATACAATGCAGCTCCTCTTGTCACAAACTGTCATTGATCAGCTCCAGACTTTGTACTTCGGTGTTCTCCAGCCTGGGGGAGGACGATGGGATTTGATGGGCCAC
>MU189572.1:0-20756 GCA_016904865.1 Pissodes strobi | reverse complement strand
TTAACTTTATGTTTCACCGCCTAATAGGGATTAAAATATAATAAAAATATTTTTGAAGGGAGGCTACAAGTTAAAGCCATATAAACCTAAATACGATTTTACATGGAACGTTGAACCTGTATTACTCTATGTATCAACACTTTACCCTTTACAATCTCTATCACTTGATAAACTAAAAAGAAAACGGTAACACTAAACATTTATGGCACTAAGTTCAGCACATCGGATCCAAATATTAAGCAAAATTACGATCGACAATAATAGAGACTCTACAGTCAAAATTGAAGATTCCGGAAAAAATCTAAACCTCAGCTCCCTATAAAAGCCAGCCCATTTTTCGTATTTTCAAAAATCAGAATTACCTATTATATGTCGCAAATTCTATAAAACAGTGCATTAAAGTCACCGTGCACATTCGTTCCAATTATACATCAAAAAACACATCACCACGCAATAACTCAAACCTTGAGTAGGTGGATCAACTTAATTTTAATAAACAATGGTATGGAATGAACGTTAACGTCTTTACCGGGTATAGTGTAAGACACGCCAGCACGTGAGCAGCCTTTAAGTTTGACATAAACCTAAATGTCATTAAGAATATAGCAGGGTGGAGTCCTAAAATTCTGACACTTTCTTCAGATTCTATACTCGACCTCTAGGTACGCCCAGTGACATATCTGCCAATACAATTTTAAATTTGGGTATATCTTAGCCCTAATAGGTAGCCTTTTAAGTATTCCGTTGCCTAAGGTTCAATTTATTACATTTCTTTTGCTCTGATTGTATCTCAATAATATATTATATTATAAAATATGTTTATTTATCTACAATAGGCACCCTTAATTTTTAAGTGGTCAAGGAATTTATGGGATAGAATTTTCATTGATTTTTTTTTGTCATACTTAAAATAGAGTTGAATTGAACGACTTTGCTGCCATAATTGTGTTTTTGTGGTATTCTCAGGATTGAAGGTAGAATAACGCAAAATTGCACCATCTAGCTTTAAACAGCTACAATGTAATCATATCGGAAGACAAGCGATGGAAAATTGAAAGATTAATCGTAATTTTCCGAGCTTGTCTTCCGATATGATTACAACCCTCCCAACCACATGCCCCTTAGGCGGGCAATTTTGCTCTAAAACAGAATGAGCAAGCATCGAAGTGCGATAGCAGATTCGGGTTGAGGATAAAAAACTTTATGCTTTAAAAACGTATCGATGGGTATGGTGATTCAGAAACTACAATGTAATCATATCGGAAGACAAGCTCGGAAAATTACGATTAATCTTCATACAGGTAAGTAGGTATTCGATTAATCTTTCAATTCTGTAGTTCTCAACGTCTATTAAGTAATTTTTGTCAGTTTTTAAGCTTTTATTGGTAGTATTTGACAGTTACTTTGAGAATTGAGGAATGTCTGGCGCCCTTAACAAATATATACTAACAAGTAAATAGAATCCGTGATCAATCTATCCTAGCCGGTAGATTAAAAAATTTCCAAAAAAGAACAGGAAATTAAAACATTACAACGCTTAGCGAAACGGACGTCGAGTGTAAAAATTCTATTTCAGTAGTGTGGATAAGACTTTTCGTGTATTTTGTCCAATGCTCCAAACCCCAACATAGTAGAAGATCTGAGTTTTTCAAAATGGCAACCAGTAGCGCCGTTTATAACAATCTTTCACCTGCAGCACGTTCCAATTGTTTTTTGATAAGGATGTAATGAAGCAAATTATGTACGGTTACGATACCTAATATTTCATATATTAGGCAGGAGACGTAACTGAGCGTGAACAGTTTTGCTTCATTTGTTCTGTGTATAGTGATTATGTACCATTACCATAAAATAAATTTTTCTGGCAAAATGGAGGTGACACGAACAATAAAATAATGTGAGATGCAATATTACCCGACAGATTTCGATTTATTAATAACAATATTCATTGAAATGATAACAATAAGCACATCACCTGAAATATACAAAAATTTGGGGTTTGGATCTTGCGTTGTGTTGCAGTATGCAGATGCACTATGGAAAATGTTATACAAGTCTTTCCATTTATATTTTGACAATTATTTTATGTCTCTTTTTCTACTCAAACTAATGGACATGAACGTTACTGGAACAATGAGAAAAAAATCGAATATAACGGTCACATTATTTATCCAATACAGCAATAATGAAGAGAATGAACGGGAATTCTTTGAACATATCATTACCGATATTAAAATAATTGTCATTTGTAAATGGAACGACACAATATCCTAAATGTTGGTTCTAATGGTCTATCAGTATTTCCCTTAAATAAGGTAAAGCGATTCTCTCAATCTGAGAAAAACATATATTTATGTAGTTAAGTCAAATCGTATAAAAATCTGCAATGAAAATGTGAAAGGTTAGATAAGGGTGGTCAAAATCTTAGTCAGAGAAAGGTAATCGTATCATAACTTGCTCATTGCATAGATATGGCTATGTAAAATGCTTAGCGCCTCTATAAAAGCAATAACGACAAATTGGATCAATTGAAAATTCGAAGGTCATTTGCGACAGAGTTACCGGAAACATAAAAACAAACAACTAAAAAGAGTCGCTCAAAAGTTCCCAAAAATCTACACCAATTTTGTCATTATTATTAAGTTGATCACTTAGTGATACAACAATAATCAACGACGTTGCTTTGTATGCCATAAAGAAACCAATTTTGTATGCCGTAAATGTGTGATGCTCGACTAAAAGACTGTTTTATTAAATATCACACAGTTTAATTGTTTGGAAAATCAATACGCTAATTTAATGTCTTCTCATTTTTAAAATAAAAGTTGTATTTTTACAGCCGTGTTTTATTCTAAAAATGTGCTATATATTTTTTTATGGCAGTGGCACACACAATAATGGGAAATCCTATGGCGCTCGACGAGCGGTGTGTGTACCGTCATTTTAAAAGGACGCCCTATTTCAACATAATCCAAAACTTAAAAAATATCCAAATTGTCTTTAATTCAGTTAGTTTTATAAAAAAAATGAAATTGAGGAAAAAAGAAGCATTTTAAAAGAAGTAGTATCGGGGTCAAATGAGTTAATGATGGTAGTAAAGAAATTTTAGAGAAATTAACTTTCTCATTACTGTATGTTAGCAACAAAGATCATATAAACAACAACCTTCATGTAGTAGGAGTTATATTCGATGAGAGAAATGCAATAACGCGACTTTTCTTTTCGCAGTTTAACATTTTGGCATGCTACTGCTGATTTATAAATATAAAGTTTTCTCTCACGTACGACTTGAAGACGACATCGCAATCCACCTTCTTTGTAATCGACATGTATACAATTAACATCACATAAATGTGTACACTTATGGATCTTCAGTGAAAATATGACTTCATATACATATATGTATTTCCTTTGCAAATGGCAAAGTATTTTTTCTTGTCATTTTAATTTACCAAATAGAAAATATCAGGTTGGTCCATCGAGAGAGTGATCGTGCGATTACTTTAAAGTACCCAAGAGTACCGTTCAAGGAATGGTAGAAAAACGGCGACAGCAACATACGTTAGCGGTAACTAGGCGAACGGGTCTAAAAAGGAAATCAAACATCGCAGAAAACGTCAGCATAGGTAAAATCTGCAGTGACCAGGAGTGACCGCGGTGCAGAGAATAAAATGTACATGCTCTTATAGGATGATGCAGTATTTGATACAATAACGTTTAGAAATAAGAAATTGTACACTCGAGTTGCTGGGCAACTTTTCAAAAATATATCCATAAGGAACAAATAATTTAATTGGCTATGCAGTATTTACGGGAAAATCCATTTTTTTACAGGATGTCATACTTGCTGAAGGAAATGTCTTTCACTTTTCACTTCGCAAGTAACAAAGCAAATTTTATAAATATTGTAAGAGCTGCTATACAACATATACCTATTATAGAAACATGCCAATCTCATAACGGCATTAAGTGTGTTTATAAGATGTCTATAATATCCAAAATACCCATTTTTAAGGACATTCTGTAACTAACATAGGAGTTAGGAGTTTCGCGCAACATCCTATCCGCACTAGAAAACTATTGCATAATTGTATAGTGTAATTCAAATGTATTTTCAGAAGATCTATAGACCTCTTAAGAATTTCGTAACGGGGATACAATGGATATATGTATTCTTATATCAAAATTTCAGTTAGCAAGAATGAAATAAACATGTTAATCAATTATTGTTGTATAATTTGTAATTAGATAGGAAGGTTTATACAACAATATTTTAAAATCGTTGTTCTGCAGGAATAAAATTGTCGCAATTAGACACTCTAAAAATAAACATGTTCCTTTAACAATTGTAAACGACTAACGTCTTTCGTTTAGAGATCTATTTTGCTAGTTGGATATGGTTTGTATGTTTCCAGTGAGATGTGGAAGGTAATTACAAACGCTAAACCTGCTTTACTGTATGTTGAGATATTATTTTAAATCGCACTAAAATTTCATTAACTTATTCTTAAAAGCTGCACTTTAGCTCTATACAAATTTTATAGCAGTTAAACAGACTATACTAATAAATTCAAGATATATTTTCTTATAAATGTTTCATGATTATTTTAAAATTATCCTATAAAATTGCAGTTTATAACGATAAACAAGATTTATTATTGAAATTCTATAAATATATCTTTAAACAGTAAAATTACTAATCATAAAAAGGTTTATATGACCGTTGCAGAACGTTTTACAGATTTTTTCAAATAATATGTTATGGCAAGTTTTATTCTCGCTTATTTTCCATATTTTGTATTTTTATTTTGCTGCTACAAGCCATCAATTTTCCGATAAAATAAATTCATTCACGATGAGCTTTTGGATGACATCTTTAAAAATAATCCCATTACGCAATTTCCAGCACAGATGAGTCCTCTGATGTACTCATCAGAGGACTCATCTGTGCTGGAAATTGTACTTCGCATTTAGAAGCACAATCCATAATTCAAAAAGAAATCCAACTCTCGTACCTTGAAAATCAAAAAATATATAAACCACCCCCACCAAAGATACTTAAAATACTAATAGATCACCACCTCTGTCACAGAAATGTTTGACCTGTGGTAGAATTGATGGCATGCCAAATCAATGTTGGCAACAATATGTAAATCGCGCAAATTTTAGCGAACATCCAAACCCTGGTTTCCAAAGACTAGCTAGCTACTTATAGTAATTTCCAAAGGCCAGCAAATTCATTCATCTATTCGCCGGGCTTTTCTCAACAAAACAGGAGGAATAGTCACCCACAAGACCAATATAAACCACATAACACACGAAGCCAAAATCAGTCTCAATTTCACACTTCGATGTTCCAGAAAAATTCCAATTACCACTCAACCACGTAAACCTCAATGCCTTTTCGTCGGAAGCATATCTCGATAATAATGACTGTCATATCGGCAACTCCGAGTATAATTACGGAAATTATTATCAGGCAGGAGAATGTTCTTCCGAATAATCAACTTATTAGCCACTTAACTGCTATTTGCTGACAATTATCAGGATTTTCTCGTACTTTCAAAAAAACCCTCATTTTCCAGAGAATATCTACCGAGATCGAACATCGGAGATTCAAACTCAGATCGAAACTTTAAACTTAGACGACATGAACCCAAATGTGAATTTCCCCCACTTTTTACGGTGAGTTAAAAAAATCTTTATTATATAAAAGACGCTTCGAATAGATTTAAACTACTCATCGACACCGGAGCAGGAATTTAAATTTTCAAGGAAAACACAGTTCAAAATCTGCCGCGACGGCGTCCCGAAAATGTTACCATTCAAGGTATTACAGATGAAAAACTTGCCATTAATGAATCCACCCTTATTTCTTTCAGGTTTGAAGACCCTTACAAAGTGTACATTTTTACTCTTCATATCGATTTCGATGGTGTATTAGGCTTCGATGTGAATGCGTAATCGATTTAAAATCAAAAGAACTAGTAACTTTTTTTAAAACGATTCCTTTGCAAAAAATCATAATTGATGATTTGTTTCCAAATCTTAATAACAACTGCAACACTCAAAAATCTAATAAAAATTCAATCGATGCCAGAACCGAGAAAATCTTTAAACTAAAATATGGCCTATTGCTAATACAGGGTCTTTACTTTTCGCTCAAGAAAAAAGTAAAGTTAGTTACGTACGGTGAATTTTTAACCTCGATTAGGAATTTAAATGCGATAGAAAAACCGTTGATTTTACAGGATTAATTAACGAACCATTCTGCCCAGGTATAAGCAGTAATGAAACAATTATTAACTTAACTTTAGAACCAAAAAGCGAAACGATTCATGAGAGACAAACAATAATTAGAAATCTATTACGGATAGACTATCTAAATGACGAAGAAAGAAAACTAATAACCAATTTATGTCAAGATTTCTCCGATATATTTTACATTGAAGGTGACGACTTTGCGTTTACTAACGAGAACAAACATTCCATTGGGACTAACAACGCAAGACATGTGTTTACTAAATCCTACAGATACACCAGGCACACAAGGAGGATGTTAAATCTTAACTCAGCAAAATGTTGAGTCAAGGTATAATTCGTCAGTCTATATCTCCATGGTCTTCTCCCGTCTGCGTTGTGCCCAAAAAGACTGATGCTTCAGGAAAGCCAAATGACGAATCGTAATCGATTATTGGAAGCTCGGCGAATTCACTGTAGATGAAAAATATCCCCTACTACATATTTCCGACCTCCTAGACCAATTGGGAAAGTGCGAGTAATTCACTACACTTGAACTAGCCTCAGGCTTGAATCAGATAAAGAACGATCCCTATGATATCCGAAAACGTCTTTTTCAGTCGAAAAAGGACACTGCAATTTCGTTTGTATGCCATTTGGCGTCAAGAATAGCAGAGTCATCGACAATATTCTCCTTGGCATTCAAAATGACCGATGTCTACATGGATGACATTTTCATATATTCCCCGACTATCGATGAACATATTTCTAGGTTAACAGAATTCTTTAAGCGCCGTCAAATGTGAAGATGTAATAGTCAAACCGGCAGCGACTAATAACATGTGGATGATGCCGCAATACCGATGAAGAACTTTGATCAACTTGATTAATAAGACAAGTTTTCAGAGTTGTCTAAAACTTAAAACGGATGGCACTAGTTGAAATGTTGCTCCTGGTCAGTGGTAGCTGGTTTAACGTGGGGAAGGAAGGCTCCGATTAAGAAACGTACATCATGGAACCGGTAAAATGCAACAGAAACTCCTCTATGTAACACTGAGGAAGAATCTAACCAGGAACGCTTGATCAACATCTGAAACATGAGCTTTAAAAAACAACATCATTAATATTATCTTCAACGAACATGTAGTAGTAGTGTGATGAACACAAAGAAACAAGTTTTATGCAACCTAAAATCGAGAAACATTTTATACTGTTGTCACATTATCAGATGCTCGAAATATTTTTGATTCGACTAATAGTCGAGGGTTGGAGATAGATACATTGGAAAAAGCTGTCATTGCGGCGTAGTATTCCACTCTAGAAGATCTAATCATAACAGCTGCTAATCTAGGCAGATTCCATCATAGGGTCAATATTCCACTAAGCAATCACTAGCTCGTTTAGATTTGAAAACATATTTCTTGCTGTCTTTAAAAATGGTATCCCATGATTAGTTAAAAATTACTTTCTTAATCAAACATTATGGAAAACAGGTTTCCTTGTAGTCTAAATTCTATTACAAATTTATTTTGTAGTCAAAAATATTAATTCATAAACTTTTCTTTTCAATATTTTTTAATATAATCTGTCATAAATATAGGTAACTTTAGTGATAGAATGGCGCGATATGTGAAGAAAACGTAGCAATTTTGTCCATTCAAAATAATAATTATATGAAAATGACATTTTAAAAATTGTGTTCTACACATTCCAAAGAGACTATGGGGTGTGGAACCTTCGGCAAAATGCACTAAAACGGAGTTTTATCCACAATACCGAAACAGAATTATTGCATTCGACGCGCGTTTCGCTAACCATTTTAGCATCATCAGAAAATTATTAAAACTAAAGTTAAAATCTTCCTAACACTCTTTTATACTAACTGTTTCCTTAATCAAGCGAGAGCAAAGGAACCACCCCTGGAATCCCACTAGTCACCCTCGATCAACCAATACAATGGACTATACGGAATAGCCCCTCTATCTCTATTTAAACTATTCTTTCATTTAATAATTTCCACACTTTCATATGCATCTAATAATCTCCTATCAGTTATATTATTAATTAGTTTTAAATTTTTAATTGATATTCTATGATTATTATCAAAAGCATGCTCGGCAACACTTGATTTATCTGTTCTGATACTTTAAATGAAATATGTGTTCCTTGAATCTCGTTTGTATAGATCTTCTAGTTTGCCCAACCTATTTTTTGGTTACAAGCCATGCATCCATTTTCATATATTCCACTTCTTTCTAATATTTCAATTTTATGAAATTGTTTGGTGGCCCAAAGGATAAAGTTGGAATATTAGAAAGAAGTGGAATATATGAAATTTGATGCATGGATTGTAACCAAAAATATGTTGGGCAAACCCAAAGATCTTTTCAAACGACATTCAAGGAACACATAGCTCATTTAAAGTATGGTAGAAGAGAGAAATCAAGTGTTGCCGAGCATGTTTTTGGTTATAATCATAGAATAACAATTAAAAATTTAAAATTAATTCATAATATAACCGAGTTGCCTCATTTTTTAAAACGGATTTCGATCTGACAAATGTCATGGAACCTACTTAAAAGAATTGGCAATATTTGCAAGCCCTATTGATGAAAACCCTAAATTTCCTGAAGTTGGTATAGGAAGGAAACAATCATATGAAACTACCAAAAAAGTTATAGAAAATAAAAATGGCAAATTTTAAATAAAATTTTATTACAGTTAGAGATAAAGCCAGGATATCAGTCTAACAATATTTCCGTCATTATCGCAATGTAGCAATGTTTTAATTTTTTTAATTTGATACCACATGGCTTTAGTTTAAATTTTAAAACTATGTTTAATTTTACCATTTTACCTAGTTTTAGTAGTTGCATCCGAAGTGCCAAAAATAATCAAAAATGTTACTACCGGTCTTCAATGTCACAGGAACGTCTTAAAGATTTAGAAATTATTTCAATAGAAAATGAGAGCTGCAAAATCATTGATCACTGAAAACTGATGAACGAATATGCCTCTGCAAAAACTGGATAATTTTATCAGTGCTGTATTTTTTATTGTGTTCATCATTTCTCGCATAAATGGATGCTTCTCGCTTTGATAAAATGTGCGTTTATTTTTGTTAAAACAATTAAAATTGTGTGTCTCTTATTTGGTGTTCATTTCAACAAATATTTTATAATTACTAATGAAATAAATTAAGCGTTATATAAAAAGTATTAACTTTCCGAAATGGGCGGCATTTTGAGTGCAGGCACCAACGTGGCCGACTATCTAGGAACAGCGCTGTAATACTGTTTTCTAGGAACAAATCCGGCAGTAGATCTAGTAATATTAATTCATTTAATATTTCTTCTGTTGGAAATATGAAACTATGAATTATTAGATAACAAGATAAAGACATTTAGAAGGGATTATTCGATTTTAATAAAAACACACAAATTTGATGGGCGATGGTCGATTTTTTGGTCTTGTTATTATTTAGAGGTCTCATATTACCAGCTTCTTCTCTCATAATGTGTAAACTAAAAACCAAAACAAGAATACAAGGCATGGTTTATCATTATTCTTTAAGAATAAACAGATGCCTCGACAGATGCTTATCGAATTACTCCAAAGTCACCATTATATTAAATGGAAATTTTATTTTTTTACGTATATTCATTTTTATTATCTTGTTTATGAATTGATTTCTATTGCTTTTAAATTATTGTTCATATACTTTCATTCTACTGGCAATCTCATTTCTTCATAGATATACTTGTTAATAAATAACGTGTATTTTAAACAATAATAAATTTGAATTTGGACTCCATTTTTTGCTCCTTCACTTCGCTGCCTGCATATTTGTAATAATTTTAACAATTCCAAAAAAAGTGGAATCAACGGAAAGGTAAAAATATCCAAAGAAATGCGACGTTAAAATAGACCTCCATTCGACTAAACCTGACGATTTAAAATGACAGCCACGATACTCTAAAGGCTGATTTTTATATTTGGGTCTGTGCACCGTCTGTGTGCCTACCATGCTGTGGCCGCCGCGGGTCGTGTACATTTTTAGATTTAGGGCTGGAATATGATCATACTCGGACTATGTCGTTTTATCAGTGCCATTTCTGCAATTGTAACCATACGAACGAACAGCATGAACACTTCTAATGACGATTAGAATTGTGCCTCTACCTAAGGTGAGCAACCCTACTGATTTTAGTCAATTACGTTGTATATCTATTCTCCCAGTGCTCTCTAAAGTTCTTGAGAAGATTATGGAATATCAAATTCTTGAATTCCTCAATAGGAATAATTTAATTCCAGAGTATCAATCCGGTTTTCGCAGCGGATACAGCTGTGCCACTGCACTTTCTCAAGTAACTGATGACATATTTAGAACTTTGAATGATAATAAGGCATTTGTTTTAGTACTCTTGGATTTCACAAAGGCTTTTGATATGGTGAATCATCAGATCCTGGTATCTATCCTAAATTATCTGAATTTTGGAGAGGGTGCATTGGGGTTGGTATCTTCATTCTTGTCGGATAGACTGCAGAGAGTAACGTTAAATGGTAATTCTTCAAACCGATTGAATGTAGTTTCCGGAGTTCCCCAGGGCAGTATTCTGGGCCCGTTGCTATATACTTTGTACACATTTCAACTTGCAAAGAATGTAAGGCACTGCGACTATCATTGCTATGCAGATGACACTCAGCTTTATTTTTCATTTGGCTATTCTGATGTCTGCAGTGCAGCTCGCTGCATTAACTTGGATCTGCATGAGATATATGCTGCAACTCAAAAATTGTTATTGTCTATTAATCCTAACAAGTCCGTTGCTATCCTTTTCTGTAGTGAACCCCATCGAAACAACATTCTGGCATCGCTGCGCATCAATATTAATAACATTCCTATCAATTTTAAGGGGACTGCAAAGAATTTGGGTCTTATCATTGATTATAAGCTACGATTCAGTGAACATGTCACCGAAAAACTACGCACCGGTTATTCGGTTTTAAAAATGATTTATTCGCCTCGGCACTATTTAAATATCGAAATTAAAAAAATGCTTTGTGAAACACTGGTCCTGTCTCCTCTTAATTTTTGTGACAAGTATATATGGACCTTGTTTAAATGCATATGATAAACGAAGAATCGAAAAACTTCAAAATTCATGTTTGAGATTAATATTTGGAATTCGACGAATGGAGCGTATCTCTCATAAGCTCAATGAAATTCATTGGCTTAATATGTGTAGTGACGAATTTTGCATGCCACCTGTTTCTTTTATAAAATATTAAAATATAAATCTCTCCCGTATCTTCTTCGGAAGGTTACTTATAGAACAGATATTCACAACCTTAATATTCGTAGGAAAAATATTTTAACAATTCCAGCGCATTCCAAAGAGTACTTTAAGCGGTCTTGTACGTACGTACTGCATTGCCTCATTCATAAACAAATTTAATGTAACCGAATTTTCGCTTTCTGTAGCAGCATTTAAAAAAAGACTGAAACTAAAACTTTTCAATGAACATTGATACTGTTTTCTCTAACCCTTAATTTTACACATTTACATGTTTACATTTGTGTCAGGGGCCCTTTAACGTTAAGTATTCTGCATTGGTTATCTCATCAGCGCCGGCTTGTCTTCATCCACCATCAGTGTGTCCTCCTTTTCATTTTTTATTTATTTTTTTTATTTTCTCCCTCTTCCTTCTCCTCTCTGTATGATTGTGTGGGTATGCTACAAAGTGTAACTTACATTTATTTTTGTTGTCATCTGACTATGAATATATATATTGATAAATATAAAAAGTTATATTTTTTAAATGGAACTCCCTGTATATTATTGCATTTTTGGATTCTACTTAAAATTCTAAGCATATTTTATATATGATGTTACATCTCTAGAGCTAGTAGTTTAACAGCTATAAACAGTTGAAAATCGGTACTTTCGCTACTTTTCACCTTGGTAGCAAGAAGATCATTAGAGATGGAGTAAAATGAACTTCACATTCCTATCTTAAGTTTTCAAGTGCTATCTGATGGAGCTAACTGGCAGGCGGTACCATGGGTACCAAATCTGGTACCTTGGCAGGTCCCATCAGTTAGCACCATCAGATAGCTCTTGAAAAGTTAAGATAGGAATGTGAAATTCATTTTACTCCATTTTTAATGGCCTTCTTGCTACCAAAGTGAAAAGTAGCCAAAGTATCGATTTTCAACCGTTTATAGCTGTGAAACTACTAACTCTAGAGGTATAACATCATACATAAAATATGTTAAGAATATCAAGTAGAATCCAAAAATGCAATAATATACAGGGTGTTCCATTTAAAAAAATGTAATTTTATATTGGCATTTGCTTATGGGCCACCCTGTATAATATTTTAATTAGAAATTAAAAAATTAAGATGATTACCTACAAGTCGATAATAAAATTATTTCTCTATCTTTAAAAATAACCAAGTTAAGGGAGGTGTCCATTTATAATGAATAACCCTGTACAGTAAAAACGACACAGTGGGTGCAAAGTCGGTACATGGTCGACATGTGAGAATCAGCCTTAATGAAGTTGTTCTAGTTTATGATAGCTACGCATGCGCAGACGTCGTAAGTTCAGCGATTACAATTAAAAAATGCATATTTGAGCCGGCATATTTGAGGACGTTATACACCTTGCGCTCGACAAACCAGCGCATGCATGGCGGTCGTTCTGCCAAAGCAAAGAAACTTTATGTTATTTTGTAACTCTCACGAGAAATTGGAAACTAATTTATGAATGAGGGAAATGGTGCTAAATACCTACATATAAACTAACGGACGACACACGCGGCGCCTGATGGTTCGTAATTGCCCCAGTTTTTTTGAATATCAGCATACGACATGACCAATTACCCAGTATTTTTCTCGACAAAAATGAAAATTATGACGATGGTTTTTGATCGTTCACACTAAAACATTTTAATTAAACTTTAATCACGCCGAATCTAAATCAGATAGAACAAATTTCCTTTTAAAACAAACAATGATTCCAAAACTATGGCGTGCTTTGTTGTAATTTCGAGGCGAACCCCTTCGTTTTGTTTCATTTTTGTTTTCGATGCGTGTCTTAAATGGCGGTACGGCCTCGCTTCCGGTTCCGTTTTGCGTATATAGGTTATATAGAAACATCTAATCTAGCACGGGTTTGTATTTTAGTTTATCTTGTTTTTGATAAGTAATAATAGGTTATCCCAAAAACGGTCCGCATTAACATTTGCCTATAGATAGTATTCCCTGGAAAATAAAGTTGGTTAATTCAAAAATATATTCGAGTGAAACTTCTGTAATTATTCTCTGTTTGACAATGCATATCTCATATCAAATGGGTGGTAGTAACGAGTAGTTATTAAATTACTACCGTACAATTACTAAAGTTTATATTTGTTATCGTCAGGAATAAGACGTAATGACTTATCACAGAAAAAGATCGCCAGGTACGCATAATTTCTGATGATTCTACTTAAAATTCCGAGACAAAAAGTACAACCATTGCCGCAGTATTCTTAGTATATCCCATTCATGAGCCGTGTTTTTTAAGAGATAAAGGCCTATAGCATAATTTCTCCTAACAATTGACAACGGCTGCTAACCATTACAAAATATTAATAGGCTTATTTGAATTAATGAAAGATATGAATTTACAAAGCAAATGCGAATAAGGGCAGGATGATGAGAGGCAAATCCTGGGAACATCTGCCGTGAAAATATCTATAAAACAGGGAAATCTCGGCGACTTGTCTGCAGTGTTCCAGACCATTCAGATCCCGGGTCAACTCCGGGTCACCGACGAGACGCACAGCTCTCTTTTGAATGGAGTACAGCAGCTATAGGATGTCCTTAGTGCGGCACCCCAGAAGCGTGAGCAATACTCTTGGCACGGTCTTATTTGCAATTTGTAGCGCAATAGTAGCTGCTTTCTTCGAAAACGTGGCTGCTTGGGTTTTTGCTGCATTAAATTGGAACAAATTCCTATCCTTCAAAATCGAACTTTCTCCAGATCGTAAAATTACTAAATTTTATATTTGTTATCGTCAGGAATAAGACGTAATGACTTATCACAGAAATAGATCGCCAGGTACGCATAATTTCTGATGATTCTAGACCTTCCGAGACAAAACGTACAACCATTGCCGCAGTATTCTTAGTATATCCCATTCATGAGCCGTGTTTTTTAAGAGATAAAGGCCTGTAGCATAATTTCCCTTAACAATTGACAACGACTGCTGACGATTACAAAATATTAATAGGCTTATTTGAATTAATGAAAGATATGAATTTACAAAGCAAATGCGAATAATTCCTTGTTGAAAGTAAATTGTATAGTGGATAAGATTTTCCCTTCAACACGTCGACCACAATTGATTTTTTGTGTATACCCTTCTATTTTACACCAAAATTCCTATCTCTTTTGAGAAGCTCAGAATATTTCGAGAGTTGAGCTTTTGTAGATCTCCAGGTGCCACAAAAGCATTTTCGAGATGCCTCAACCTTTGGCGAGTCATTGCCTGACATTCGCCGAATAGGTGCTTCGACGTTTAAGCCATAGTTTGGCAGAATCTGCAACGTTCGTCAGTGGTTTTCTCCATTTTCTTGAGGTGGTACTCCAGGGGCCATGTCCAGTGAGAAGGTATACGACCTGTTTTACCTCATTTTTTTGTAGCTTGAGAAGCTTTTTTGTGTAGTTATGCGAGTGAGAGATGAGTCTCTTGGTCTGTCTTTGCCCAGGTGCATTGGCCCATTGTGTCTCTTTCCGTCTTTTTTCCCAATGTCTGAGTTCATTCATTACGTGACTTCTAGTGATGCCACAGAATGGTTCAGGTCCCCAAAAGGCAGTCTGTGCACCATTCCGTGCCAACTGGTCACTGGTCAGCGGCTTCATTGTCTTCCATACTCTCCTGCCCTGGTACCCATATTAGGGTGAGATTGATTGAATAGGTAGTAGGTGCTCTATACCTTGTTGTAAGAAGGCTGGAAAGATTCCATCTACTCCCGGGTATTTATAGGATTTAAAGCTATTTATCGCCCATGTGATTGTGTTTTTGTAAAGATTTTGTTGGCTACCCTTTTATGTAGGCCGCTGAGCGGTTTCAACGGGCTCCCAGCTCTTCTTTGGCAATTATTCTTGACCCGGGAAAGTGTGCTTCTAGAAGAATCCTTAGACTTTCTTCAGGTGTCTCAGCATATGTGCCTTGAGCTCTATTCTTTAGTAGACCGATTTCATTTGAGTGCTCCTTAGATGGCACTTTTTGTAGACGAATTGACGGTGCTAATACATCTATCCGTTCACAAAAGGACCTAAAAGTTCTTCTTTTGGATATCCGAAGCTCTTTGCTATACTCGGATAGGGTTATATGATAGTTATCCAAATTCTCCATCCATTGAAGATTTATTGTGACTCAGTCTTTAGAGATTATTGGAAGCATGCCACCATGACACATCCCTTTGGGTTGCCACCTGTTTCACAGGACAGCTTTTGTCGTAAGAGGCTATTATAGCACTTTCTAAGTGTGTAACTGTAAGCAAATGGTAGTTTGTTTTATAAACGTTAGGTCAAGAGTTAAGCATTAGGAAGATATCGTATTGCAAGGATGGCACGATACGGGTTAGGATTGGTGGAATTATTAAGCTTAGTTAGGTTTAGTGTTTTCTTTTTCTAATTTTTAAGTTTTTAAGCTATTTTTCAAAGACTCGGCTATAAATTGATATAAAAACAAAAGCGGCTGTATGCAGCCAAAATGGAGCGCTATCACTTCGGGCACGCCACAGATCTTTTTAATTGAGCGTAATCTATTCGGCGACACTGTCATTTTTGAGAGCTGCCAATAACACCGTACATGATATTTTGTCAATGTGATATTTGACATATGTCAAACAGAAAGGAAATAAATATCTGTCAATTTTTACAAGGTCACCATTTTTTTATATAAATTAACTTTTACACACAGCTTTTCGTCCGTAATAGCTTTCTTCAAAAAAAATCATTATTAGGCCCCTTTTAATCCAATAAAACACGTTTCATTTAAACATTTTCGAAATTAAAGAAAGGTAGCTTAGTAGGTTGTCATGGCAACGAACTTTATTATTTTAATTTTGAACTCCATTACCTTTATCCTATCTCGATACCCCCGCGAATGACATTGAATATATCAGTCAAATCGATAAGAAAAAAATTAAGATCTGTTTCCTATTTGCAATGATAGCCGTCTCGGTTTTTACGAAAATCCGTTACGGAGGCAGGATAGGCTAAAGTTAAGAGGCTGCCGTTGCCATGGTAGATTTTCAAAACTTTTCTAAGCGTAGGATAGGTCAAAGTAAAGAGGCTGCCGTTGTCATGATAATTGGTTTTTAAAGATTTTCTAAGCGTTATTTTCAATGGTTGTCAGGTACCGTTACAATTTAATCTTGGTAAGTTTAGGTTCGTTTTAGTTAATTTCGGTTAGTATGGGTTTGGGTTTGCTAAACTGAAGATACTTTAGTTAACTTGGGTTAACCTGAGTTATTGCGGTAGCGTTCGACACTTTTGTTGAAAGTTCTAGTATAGGTATAGTTTGAATGTTTTGATATTTTTTTTTATTTCAGTGGCACACACACTAAAGGGAGATCCTATGGCACTCGACGAGCGGTGTGTGTGCGAAGATGTTGATTGACACGGTCTTAAATAGTTGTAGGTTGTAATTAGGGGGAAACAGATGTCCTGGGAGTGAGTTCCACAATGATGCAATACTCCAGACAATGGAGTTCTTGTGAAGCGACTAGGTGTTTCCAGTTGTACGACGAACGGGTGCGCTCTTGCCATCTCTCATGACTGTCTGACAGGCGTTCTTGGGGGCAGGATGATAAGGGGCAAATCCTGGGAACATCTGCCGTGAAAATATCTATAAAACAGGGAAATCTCGGCGACTTGTTTGCAGTCTTCCAGACCATTCAGATCCCGGGTCAACTCCTGGTCACCGACGAGACGCACAGCTCTCTTTTGAATGGAGTCCAGCAGCTTTAGGATGTTCTTAGTGCGGCACCCCAGATGCGTGAGCAATACTCTTGGCACGGTCTTATTTGCAATTTGTAGCGCAATAGTAGCTGCTTTCTTGGAAAACGTGGCTGCTTGGGTTTTTGCTGCATTAAATTGGAACAAATTCCTATCCTTCAAAATCGAACTTTCTCCAGATCTTGATTAATTGTTGTAATCTGCTCCTGTTTGCGATGATAGTCTCAGCCGCTGGCAAAGGTTTTTCTGATCTAAATTGGGAGATAAGGGTACTGTCATCTGCAAAACTGTAAACAGGATTATTGGTTTTGGTTTGCAGGTCATTAATATAGATGAGGAACAGAGTTGGGCGCACCCTGTGGCACCCCCGCATTTATGGTGAATGTGTCTGAGTTGTGTCTATTAATAGCAATGTCCAGAGATCGGATCTTGAAGAAACTGGCAAGCCAGCTGCAGAGAAACGCTGGCAGTCTGAAGAACGGTAGTCTGTTGAGCAATCCGTCATGCCAAACTCTGTCGAATGCCTTCGAAATATTTAACGCAATCGTCGAGGTTCTCCGTAGTTCTCAATTGTCCTACTCCATATATAAGTGACATAGGCCAATATATTTCCTGTCGATCTCTGTTTGCGAAAGCCGTATTGGTTATCGCTAATTATTCTCTTGGTCTCGAGGTACTTGAGTAGTTGCTGATTGACTACACGTTCCATGACTTTAGAGATTATTGGAAGCACGGCAATTGGACTATAGTTTAAAGGCGTGGTTTTCTTGCCTTTTCTGGTATAGGTTGCACTAGAGTTTGTTGGCTCAGTTCTTTAATACGATGGCTGGTATTTAATCTGGTCCTGACTGCTTTTGCGTGTTTAGCTCTTTGAGGATTTTACGAACATCACGGTGGTGAAACTTAACCTCTGCCATGGCAGTGTTGATGTTGGATATGGTGTGGAGGTCCGTGCCTTGGGGGGCGCTTAAGGTAGAGTGCGATGAAAGCATTTCAGCAAGCATGTTTGCTGTTTCTTTAAGCTGTAGGCGCCGTGACGCCGCGCGCCGGGCCGCTTTCATCCGTCACAGGTGGGAGAGACGTTTTTGTAAAGTTATTACTTACTGCCTTTATTACCGACCAGAAATTCCTGGAGGCACTGTGGCATTGCCAAAGTTCATTCCTGGTCCTTTGATTGTGTTTGTCATTAGCTTCGTCAATGACACGTTGTTTCTCGCCTCGGTAAATAAATTGCAACTTTCAGCGGTCTAATTTTGCTGCTAGTACTTGTAGGCTTGATGTTTCCTACCTGCGGCTCTTTCGCATTTTGTGTCGAACCAAGGCTTCCATTTTGACGGTAACTTCATGGAATTTGGGATATATGCTTCCATTCCTGAGGTGATTACTTGCGTGACCAGACCGACGCGAGGGGTCGTCAGTGCCAAAGCGGACGTCGAGCCAAGGAAAATCTAGGTATAACTCTCTTAGATCCTCCTAGTTTGCACAATTGTAATGCCAGATTTTACGAGGCAATGGAGTATCCTTCTGCAGTAGTGGCTGATCACAAACCGTTGTAATAAGTTTGTGGTCAGAAGTACCTACTGGCGAACCAACTGTAATTATAGTTACTGAGCAGGATTTGTGGTTATAAAAAGATCCAGGAGAGCGGAAATGTGTTCAAAAATCGCTCCTTTACAAATTGTTGGTGTATTTCAATTTTAACTGAAAAATTTGAAAGTTTGACCGATCCTGTATAGATATATTATTACCATCTGCATTAATTTTTCTAAAAACTACTATTTATGATTAAAGGAAAAACATTTTGTTAAAGGAAATTCAAATGGCGCATACCAGTAAATCTTAATGGAGCTTGATAGATCATCAAACATTGTACAAAATAGTTATTTATGTAACAAGTGTGTAAAGTGACCCTTTTTTCATGAATGGGAATATTGTAGCATGAACCGTAGGCGAATGCGACAAACCCATGAATAAAAAAGGGGTTTTTTACGCATGAGTAGCATACAAATTTTTTTTTCTTCAAACGTCAGTAAATCCGTCATTACTCGACTGTGTAGGCGGCCGTGAAGTTTCGTTTTTCCTCCGCCGGAGCTTTACTTTTCACTTTTCCGCCGGCGGAGGTAAAAGTGTTGTCATAGCAACATAGATACAATACAAACAGACAACAAAATAAGCGTCAACAACTCAAGATTTATTAAACTACAATTTGTATTTATCTGCACTCAATTTGTGACTGCATTTCTAAAAATCACTAATTTAGGAACAAATTGGTTATTATTTAATCGAACTTACTCAATAACTGCTTATCAATACGGAATTAAAACGCAATCGGGCACGCAATCTTAAAAAAATAATTATTGTTGACAGTGTCCACTGACAGCTTTATGTTTATATTCACCGACACCGGTCTAAGCAAGGCCACCTACGACCGTGGTCTAAGCCGCCTTGCGAACCCATTTATCTTTAATAATAATTAGATATTATTACTATTAAAAAGAGATGTTTTTGCATTAATTTGTCGACATTTGAAGAAAAAACAGCATATTTTATTTGGAGGAAAAGTGACTTTTCATGGCTTGCTCTCTATTACCAGCCTCACTCCGTTCGGCTGTTAAACACGAGCGCGCCATGAAAAGTATCACTTTTCCTCCATATAAAATAATATACTATTCTACTACGGAAAAATATATGAAAAAACAAAAATAATATTAAAATACTTTACGCACTAGTGCGTAAAATCAATTATTTTATGCACTGCCCTAAACGTCAAAAAAATATGTCATATTTACTTTACGCACTAGTGCGTAAAATAACTTAGTTTATGCACTGAAAAAGGCCTATTTTACGAATCTTAGAGAGTGCGTAAAGTGAGTACTTTACGCACTGTAGTAGAAAAAATAAATTTTATTGATCAATTCTTAATTTATATGCATGAAGAAATAGCGAAGAATATTTAATGCGGAATGCGATGTATACAAAATTTGGGTGGGATACAGAAATGGGACAAATAAGTTAAATAAGTACAATTTAATCATAGGTATAATTTGAAAGTACTTACCGTATAAGGGTCAGAAGCTAATGTATGAAGTACAACTGTACTTCGAAATATCCCATAAAATCAACAGGCACCGCTACTTTTCCCTTGAAAAATGTTCAAACTTTCCGATCTTGACTCAGTTGCCAATCATTTCGACTAAAATGTCAAACAAAAAAATATATACTTTTCATTACTCCATTGACTATAACTCGATATGCTGAAAGTGAAATTTTACCTCGAAATCTACCACAAAATATTTCATAAAATCCGCAGAAACTGCATTTAATACCCAAATTTTCCGATTCTTACCCATTTTTCCATCTTCAAACTGTTTTCAATGAGATTTCACGCAGTTGCATGTATAAGTATACATGTAAATATGTTCTATATTGTTGTGGAGGATTCATTCTTACCCTGGAATTGATTGCCTTTGGCTCCACAAATGATTGAATTTT
>MU189571.1:26942-50585 GCA_016904865.1 Pissodes strobi | reverse complement strand
GAAAAGAATCCACCCATAGCTCGTCAGGGTACCGACAACCTAACTATACACCAGCATGTGAATTATCGCCAAATGGCATGGAAACTAAAAGAATGGAAAATTATCGAGCAATATATATATATATATATATATAGGAAAATATTCATAAATATCATGTTCTACAAGTAATACCGAATACTATTTAATTTGCATTTTATTTCCTAGTATGATAGGGATAAACTCAAAAAATTATTAAATCATATGGGACATCATCACAATGTACACACGATTACATAAGCATCAATATTAAGATATCGTCTGATGCTTGATCTTCATTTTTTCCATCCGTCTCGTGTTGAGATTTCTTTAACTTGTGTTTAAGACGGTATCTCTCATTTTCTCCCATGCCTAGCCAACATTTTAATTTTTAACTTGTTTTACTCGAACAATTTTTCGCATCATTGCGGGTATTTTAATTTATGAATTTCTATGCATTGTGGCATATTTATTTATGCACCAATATATTATAATTGTGACTTTAATCGCACTACTTTGATTAGATTTAAAACAGATATAAAAATGTTAACAGCTTTCGACGATTATGCGGACATAAAATGAAAGGGTAATCACTACCATGCAAACTAATACCTAATGGACGCTTAAATATATTTTTTCTATTTTGGTATCATAAAGAAGTATTTTCGATACGCAAAGTAGTGTCGAAAAGAAGCTCTTTTCGACACTAGGTACTTTTGTTGACTGGTTGCTATGAGATTAACGAAATTGTTAATGTCAAGGCTCACTAGCAAAAATTTCGACACCGTTTTGAATGGGATTCCTAATAATACAGACGTCAAAAGTGACAAGATGGCCGTTCAATTTTTGATCGCGACTTGAATAAATTACTGTATTTCATTAAAACACGTGCAAAATAGAAAAAATAGTATAAAATACACGTTTTAAAAGACATTTAGCGCACTCGCACGTTAGGAAACTCCCCACAAGCGGATCGTTTCCTAATTTCGTGCTCGTGCGATAAAATATGGTGTTTTAAAACTAGTATCTTAATATACTATTAATACCTACCTATAAAACCAGTTAAAAGACATGAGTCTATAGAGTAATACTTATATTTAGTTTCCTCCATAATATTTTTTTAGAAAGCGATAAAAATCTGTGTGCTGGCACACTCCGCTAATATAGGGCAAGCAGGAGAAGCATAACGATTATTATCCTGGTGATTCTCGATCGATCGGCTACGGTTTACGCTCGGGTTTGCGTTTGCCAATTGACGTCATTTAGAGTGACCGTAAAAACTAATTTACCGCGATTAATTACTCACCACAATAAGTACTTGTCATCACTTTGTCTGCTTTCAACAACTTTCTGAGATCCGCAGCTTCGTCGGGCGGCCATTGCATTTTGCGAATACCATCGCATGGCGACAGGCCAAGGGGGGCAGGCCCCCCGCAGCAGAAGGTTGTTGGCTCCCCTCTCTGATATAACGGTTTATGAAGATAATAGATATTAAGTAAGCCGGGTCGTGCTGCCACCAACAACGGTGGAGGACGGTAAACATGAGTGTGAAGCATGCACTGTTGCCTATTTGTATTATTAGTAGCTAATAATTTTGTTTTGCTTAGCAATATTCTTATAATGATTGTAATCAAGAACGATTACGCTTTGTGGTGGATTAATTTGTAAGTGGATTATTATATTGTTTCATGCTGTTTTGCTTCGAGTTGAAAATTAATTAATTTTTAAATAAATAACTAGTTTAGTGTTTGGCTTTAAACAATCTACCTAATTTAACAGTTTATTATAGTTAATGATGAAATATCCGCCATCGTGTTAGAGAACTACGTCAATGAACTGACACCTATTCTTCCCAGACTTTCTCCAGGTCTTGATTAATTGCTGTAATCTGCTCCTGTCTGCGGTGATGAGTCTCTGCCGCTGGTAAAGGTTTTTCTGATCTAAAGTGGAAGACAAGGGTACTGTCATCGGCAAAACTGTAAACCGGATTATTCGTTTCGGTCAGCAGGTCATTAATATAGATGAGGAACAGTGTTGGTGAAAGTATTGCGTTCTGAGGCACGCCGGCGTTGATGGTGATGTGTCTGAGATGTGTCCATTAACCGCAACGTCCATAGATCGGTTCTCAAGGAAACTGGCAAACCAGCTGCAGAGAGAGGCTGGCAGTCCGAAGGATGGCAGTTTGTTCAGCAGTCCGTCATGCCAAACTCTGTTGAATGCCTTTGAAATATCCAACGCAATCGCTTGAGTCTCTCCGTAGTTCTCAATTGCCTCCATATATGAGTGACATAGGCCAGTATATCTCCTGTCGCTCTCTCTTTGCGAAAGCCGTATTGATTATCGTTGATTATTCTGTTGTTCTCGAGGTACTTGAGTAGTTGCTGATTGACTACACGTTCCATGATTTTGGAGATTATTGGAAGCAAGGCAATTGCGCGATAGTTTGAGGGCGTGGTTTTCTTGCCTTTTTTGGAACAGGTTGCACGCGAGCGTCTTTCCAAGAAGATGGGTAAATCCCTTTTCCATAAGACAGAGAAAAAAGCCTGGAAAAAACGGGTGTTAGTTTGGGTTAGTTTTTGTAAAGTTATTACTTACTGCCTTTGCTACCGACCAGACATTCCTGGAGCCACTGGGGCATTGCAAAATTTTATTCCTGATCCTTTGATTGTGTTTGTCCGTAGTTTTGTACTGGTCAGGATTGGTGGTGAGAAAAAGACCGGGGAGGGCGGCGAATTCGCCTCTCTCTGAGATTTGAGTTGGTTCGTCTACAAGTTGAGTAAGCCCTGCTTCAGCTTCTCTACCTTCGTTGACGGTCTTATTCTGATGTTTGAGCCAGTTGGTGTTGTGGGCATTGAAGTTTTCCAGAACGATTATTTCTGAACTGGGATGATCGACCTGTAGTCAGTCAAAAGTGGTAGCTAGTGTTGTAAAAAAGCTTTGGTAGGCTCTATCGCTCGGAGGGCGATAGAGACAACATATAAACTTGGTTAATCCCTTGGCGGTGAACTTGAGCAACATGACGTCAAGTTTGTTCGGTTCGAGTGTTTTCTCGCGGTGACATGAACGGTCGCCTCGGACAAAAAGGCATATTCCGAACTTATGTCTGAATCGGGTATGTAAGTCGTAACTAGGATAGGGGTAGTTTACTGTTGTTGTTGTAGAACATACTTGCGTTTCTATAAGGGCTAGTATGTGTGGTATATTTGCTTGATGTTGGTGTACCGAATTTAAGTTTGTATTTAGGCCCCTTATGTTGTAGAAATCTATTCTAAATTAGTTCGGTATCTTTGCTGTCTGTGAAATGCGGAATGAAGGGCTCCCAGGACCACCTAGCGCCCGGAGATCCAAATGGCCGGCGAGTTTACCTCCAGAATATTTGATCCTGGAAGCACCATCATGTCCATATATTCCTGTGGAACCCGGAGCCACCAGCGCGGAAGCGAAACGTGATTCGGGAAAACCACTTAGCGCCTCCCAGTTCTGGTGGGGTGGTTGTTCACCGGACGATGCGAGTAGGCGTATGCATCTACCACCCACTGGAAGCATCGGCCTCAGACTCATTGCTTTGGCGGTCCCTAGTCTGACAGGGCTAAGAATGGGGTTTGTTGGATCACTCCTCAGCGATCAGCTCCAGACTTTGTACTTTGGTGTTCTTCAGCCTGGAGGAGGACGATGGGACACATCCCGTGGCAACTCGGAATGGCGGGGGCGTCATTCCCCGTAATCACACTGCTCTCACCAGTTTGACGTTCCTGCCTGCTAATACAATGCAGCCCCTCTTGCCACAAAATGTCATTGGTCACTTCCAGACTTTGTACTTCGATGTTCTCCAGCCTGGGGGAGCATCGTCCTTGATGGATCGGATTTGATGGGCCACATCCCGTGAAATTCGAAGGCATTCGACAGAGTTTGGCATGACGGATTGCTCAACAAACTGACGTCCTTCGGATTGCCAGCATCTTTCTGCAGCTGGCTTGCCAGTTTCCTTGAGAACCGATCTCTGCACGTTGCAATTGATGGACAAGTCTCAGACGCATTCACCATAAATGCGGGAGTGACTCAGGGCGCAATACTTTCACCAACTCTGTTTCACATCTATATAAATGATCTGCTAACCGAAACCAATAATCCTGTTTACAATTTTGCAGATGACAGTACCCTTGTCTCCCAATTTAATGCTGCAAAAACCCAAGCAGCCACGTTTACCAAGAAAACCAATACGGCATGCCCTGACATCATTATGGCTGGATCGACTATTCCTTCATCCTCGTCAATTGTACTACTGAGTGTCTCGGTAAACAGCAATATGTCCTGGCATGACCACGTTGCTAACATCGCAAAGTCAGCCTCGCAAAAGCTTGGTGCGCTATTTCGCAACAAAAAAACTATACAGGGTGGTCCTCAAGTAATGGGACACAGAGCAGCAGTAAATTATTCACTTCAAAACATAACGATTTAGCGCAATTTTTATAATCCGAAAATTTATATTAAGACAGGTACAGGGTGTCAAAGTTAAAAAAATTATTTCGAGTTTTTTAGATATTTTTAAAAGTTTTCGGAGCATTGGGTTAAAATTTGGTGTAGGGGGGTATAACAATCTGGGCTCATTTTTCTTATATCGTATAGAGGACGCTACGAGATGCACTTTTCTTACTTTTGAACTGCAATAACTTGTTGCCACTAGGTATAATAAGACTTATCACTCCTAATTAATAATATTACGACTTTTTTACGTAAAAAAGGTACTCTTGTCAAATAACGCTAAAGTTGATAGTTTTCGAAATATTTTCTATTTTAATACTCAATGACCTGTCCGTTGTTTGAGATCCAGCAGAAAGAATTCTTCAATACAAGTTGTTTTTGAATAATTGACGGGTCAATAAAACACAAAATTTCAAACTTTTGTTTATAATATTTTACAAGAGGAAAACGATTTTTTTGGTTAATCTTTTACAAAATCATTTGAAAAATGCCAACGTTATTATTGGAAATAAAAAATATAACAAATGTTCGAAATGATCACCGTTGACCTCGATGCACTTTGACACGACTGTCTAATTTTAAAGAAGATCATTTCATTCCTAAACAAGTTAGCAGAGTTTTCAATTTTTTGCAATAATTGATCTCGGGTGTTAATACTCTCATTGTAAACATTAGATTTTAAATAACCCCAAACACAAAAATCTAGTGGATTGAAATCCGGACTACGAGCAGGCCACGGAAAAACACTGCCTCGGCCTATCCAGCGCCGAGGAAAAAATTCGTTTAGGTAATTCCGCACTTGCCTGGAAAAGTGAGCTGGTGCACCATCTTGCATAAAATACATATTTTGCTTTAGGTTTAACGGCAAATTATCTAAAAGATCTCTAAGCCCATTCTGTACAAAATGTAGATACGAATCTCCATTTAAATTCGGTGGTAATTCAAATGGGCCTAAAAAATGATTGCGGATAATTCCAGTCCACACGTTAACTTTGAACTCATGTTGAAAATGCCGTTCAACCACTAAATGAGGATTTTCATTTTCTCAGACATGTTTATTCCGAAAATTAAAAGTACCTCGGCGAGTGAAAGTGGCTTCCTGTGAACAGTATATTGTTTAAAAACATTGGAAATTCATTTTGTTGATCAGCTGGAAGTAAATCTTGCACTGGCGTAAAATGGTATGGAGAAAGACCCTCACCATGAAATATTCGAAGGACTGTTGTTTTACATACATGAGCCTCTCTAGCCATATTTCGAGAACTTAATTCGGGATTATCTGCAACGCGAAGAAGAATGTCTTCTTCTTTTTCTGGAGTTATGGTTTTCGGACGCCCCAAAATAGCTCGTTTTGGGCGGAAGGAACCAGTTTCAGCCAGTCGGTCATAAAGATTTCTAAACAATTTATGATTTGGTTGCCTTCTATTTGGATAAACCTGGACATACCTGCGACATGCGCTGCGACCATTAAAATTCTCTTGGGCATAAATGCAGACCATATCTTTCATTTCTTCATTGGAAAAATAATTATGACGAGGCATTTCATCTGAATTGCACAAAATATTACTTAATCAATAATCAATAACAACAACATACAATTTTGACATAAACTGACTCGTATTATATGGAGCATTGCTATTATTTTATTATTTATATCAACGCTTGCTACGATAAATAACGTTCGGATAAAATAAGAAGTATTATCCTTTAGCGTTATTTGACAAGAGTACCTTTTTTACGTAAAAAAGTCGTAAGATTATTAATTAGGAGTGATAAGTCTTATTATACCTAGTGACAACAAGTTATTGCAGTTCAAAAGTAAGAAAAGTGCTGCTCGTAGCGCCCTCTATCCGATAGAAGAAAAATGAGCCCAGATTGTTATTTCCCGCCTCAAAAAAACCCCTACACCAAATTTTAACCCAATGCTCCGAAAACTTTTGAAAATATCTAAAAAACTCGAAATAATTTTTTTAACTTTGAGACCCTGTATCTGTCTTAATATAAATTTTCGGATTATAAAAATTGCGCTAAATCGTTATGTTTTAAAGTGAATAATTTACTGCTGATCTGTGTCCCATTACTTAAGGACCACCCTGTGTACACCGCAGCCGCTACTCTTGCTCTACAAAGATCAAATAAGACCATGCTTAAAGTATTGCTCACATATCTGGGGTGCCGCACCTAAGAACATCCTAAAGCTGCTGGATTCCATTCAGAAGAGAGCTGTGCGTCTTGTCGGCGACCCGGAATTGACCCGGGATCTGGATAGTCTGGAACACCGCAGACATGTTGCCGAGATTTCCCTGTTTTATACATATTTTCACGGCAGATGTTCCCAGGATTTGGCCCGCATCATCTCACTCCCAGCAGCACCTGTCAGACAGTCGCGACAGATGGCTAGGGCGCACCCGTTCGTCGTACAACTGGAAAAACCTAGAACGTCGCTTACAAGGACTCCTTTGTCTGGCGCACTGCATCACTGTGTAACTCACTCCCAGGACATCTGTTTCCCCCTAATTACAACCTACAAATGTTTAAGAACCGGCACACACACCGCTCGTCGAATGCCATAGGATTTTAGAGTGTGTGCCACTGTCATAAAAAAAGCCTCTATGATGATCTGTGAGCACGTATTATTAAAAACAGGTCATTTTGTTCTCTACTTGCCCCCGGATATGATACTTAATGTCGAAATGTTTAGAACATTAATTTGTGATTTACTGGATTATTTGCCACTGATATACAACTTTGTCTGTCTTCATAAAACATGGTTGATTTAAATAATAATAATATCATTTATTAACGGGTTATTGCTACAAGTTATGTACACCTAATTCTACTATTTACACATTCTAACAATATCTAAGTAAGTATGCACATTCGAGGACTGACGCACGCCCCAATCAGGCGCCTCTGTCTCCTCTCAGCATATACTCACTACAGATGGGCTGCTGAATTGCCCGAGAACGTGTTTCTCAGTAGAAAAGTGGAACTGCAGTCAAATATCTAGTCTTACTTGGGTCTGTTACGGACCCTTCAAGAGTTTTAATCAATAGGTGATTACCAACGGATGTCAATAGATCTAGTTGACTTGTTTTCAGGGATGGGATGGTGAGGGAGTTTAAACATGGGGAAAACACTATGAAAAACCCCATTCCACGGTTCTTTGGTGGTTTTAAGACGTTCACAGAAACATACAATATAAAAGAACAACACAAACATGTATACGTGTACAAATTAAGAGATTATGTATCATAATCTTAATGCGGGAAGGGATTGCAACTGCACATTAGGTTAAGGCTTGATTACGTGTAGCTACGCTTCGCCTGCCGGAGCAGAGGAGCGCGGAGGCGGCTCGAGTGCAGTTATATGGCATAGAAATCAAGGATGCTTAGTGATACTTTTGTCATACTACACAAATACCAGCTAAAGTAACGTGCAATACGGACTTGCCGAAAAA
Organism: Pissodes strobi; assembly: GCA_016904865.1. Taxonomy (NCBI): domain Eukaryota; kingdom Metazoa; phylum Arthropoda; class Insecta; order Coleoptera; family Curculionidae; genus Pissodes; species Pissodes strobi. The sequence continues at coordinate 42,628 of MU189571.1, read as the reverse complement.
CACCTAGGAACAACGTTAGCGGCGTTGCAGAGCGATATGTGTCTAAAAGCCATTACGTGGGTGTAAGCATGTCTTTTGAGATTGACGGCATGACGGCGAGGAGTAAAATAGTAGCCTCGTTGCCTCGTAGATGATCGACACACACCAACCGGAAAGCATCTCGCACGCTGTTTCGCGCGCCGTTTTTTTTTGTCATGCAGGCAGATTACCTGTGGACATCGGAGGCTAGAGAGGTGTAAAGGAGGGGTGTTTTTAGGAATGCGGGATGACAAAATGGATTCAATCACGGCGGCCGAGGTTCTAGATAGTAGATCGATGTTCTCCTGTGTATGGGCCCGTGTTTGGGCCTAAGCTCTGGATCATACCGTAAATCCGCTAGATGAGCGGTTCTTGGCGAGCCGCGAATACCAAAATCGTAAAACCTGCATGACATCCGGTCGATAAACACATTAATATACTCAATTTGAGCCATATCATGCAAGCTTTGTGTTCTGGTAAGCCAGCTCGCCGAGAGAGCCGCTCTTAGATGTTTATTTTGTAGTATTTGCAATTTTTTAATATGACAGTCAGCGATCGAGCACCAAACCGGTGCTCCATACATCAGGTTCGGCCTCGTGATCGATCTGTACAGGATAAGTTTATTTCTGGGACTCAGGAATGAACGATGCCTGATGAGAGGCCTAAGTTTATCTAAGATTGCATGGTTCTTGCCTTGCACGTATGTGACATGTTTGCCAAAGTTAAGCCTCCCATCAAGAATTATTCCGAGATACTTGACGTGATCTTTGGGAGGGATGGGAGTGTTATTAAGGATAATAGGTCTGACTTCTATATTTTTGCGCTTTCTGGTAAACACGGCTAATTCCGTTTTGGTTGGATTAAGCCGTATTTTCCAGTCATCGCAATAAGAAGATACTAGCTCCATGTGAGCACTAAGGTTATTTGCCGCCTCCTGCGCGATAAAGGCATGTGAATAAAGGGCAGTGTCATCAGCGTAAAAAGCTCGGGATGTGTTCGGATGGGAAGGAAAATCAGCTATGTAATAACTAAATAGTTGCGGCGATAGCACGGTTCCCTGCGGTACACCGGCCCTAATCGCTCTCGAAGTCGAGAACGATTTATTAACGCGCACCGAAAAGGTACGCCCGGCCAGGTATGACGCAACTAGCGCTACCAGATGCAGCGGAAAGTTATACGTTATGAATAACTTAAACAGCAATCCGCTGTGCCACACCCGGTCGAACGCTCTTTCGATATCCAGTAACAATAGGGCAGTGCAATGCCCAATGTTGAATGCTTCATAAATATCGTGTACGATTTTCGCAGCAAGCATATTAGTGCTATGCCCGCTGCGAAAACCAAACTGCTCCTCCGGCAGTATACGAAGATTCTGGGCCGCTCTATTGATTCTAGGTAACAAAAGTTTCTCGGTTAGTTTACTCATTGTGTTTAAGAGTGATATAGGGCGATAAGAGCTAGTGAATCTAGGGTCTTTTCCGGGTTTAGGGAACAGCACTACGTTCGCGATTTTCCAGGAGCTAGGAAAATGTTGCAGACGAAGTATAGCGTTCACAGTATGCATGTAATGCACAATGGTTTTATTTGGAAGGTTTTTGAGGAGTAAGGTTGATTTAAACATATTGACATTAATGCTAAGTTGCAAAGATCTAAGCCATAAAGCTTCGTTTACAGCCTCAGACGGTCATATATTGTACTTCAGTTTATGACGTTGCATTGCAACTGAATTTTGTCGCCGCGTAATCCATGTTACTATACAACTATCAAAGGAATTTAATAAACAATCCGTTGTTTGCGATCTATTAAATTATTTGCCAAATCGGCACCAACATCCCTGTTAATATTTGTTCCTAATTGTCAATTTGCTTATACCAATTTTATACTTATCGTTCCCTTTAGATATCTTAATACCCGCATTAAACATAACCATAGTTCATTATTTGATTTCGTTCGATATCTACTTGATATATAAAAATCAGAGTTAATGAGACAGAGTCACATTGCCCAACCCTACTATTGTTAAGATAAACTTCAATCCGTTAAGATATTCATTAGTTTATTTACTATATTAATAGTTTCACTACTATAATTCAAATAAAAAGCCAATTTGTTACTATAAACTATAAAGGCACTTTCTTTTTGATAACCACTTTAATTTACTCAAAATTTAAACTGAAAGATAACTCAGGGTGTATAGGTTCGGAGCATGCTAGTTAAAATTTATTTCCGAGTGTAGTTGTTGTGAAAAGGTGCAAAATAAAAGATTAGAAATTTCAAAAAACAATTATTCTGTATCCGTCTAACAAAAATAAGGGTTAAACTTAAGATACTATTGAATTTTCGTGCTGATAGTTGCCCTATGTTTCCTCCAAGCTTCCTGGAGAATGTTACTGAAACTTGCGGCAGTGCCTAGGATCTGTCCTGTGAAGTCACTGGAAGCTATCCAGTGGTAAGGCAAGTGCTTGTGGACTCAGTAGCATGAAAAAAAAACAGTACAAGGCAGTTAAAGAATTACCAAGAATGTTGTTACAACTCGCCTTCAATTTGGCACAGAGCGTCGCTTGTCTTAGCTTTGGTTTTTAGGATCGAAATTGGCAAGAGATAGCTAGAAATAATTATTCTCAATTTACAATGCTGAAAATGCTAAAACACGCTGAAGGAGGATTAGTTATGATATTTAATTAAATATGCCTCTGCCAATTTGCACAGAATTGTTTAGACTGTATACAATTATGTTTCCAATTAAACAGTTAGCAGATTACAAATAGTAAATAAAATAAATAGCTGTCAAAGCTGAGAAATATTGCCATGAACAGTATTTCAATTAAAAAAAAATTACAAAAACCAGGTAAAAACAACAGTGAAATCAATAAATTTAAATAGATAATCAGAATGCAATTATTGCCTGAAAACTAGTTTCCAACTCAAAAATCAGTTTAATTCAAAAACAAAGGTAATGACAAATTTAGATAGAAATAGAGAACTAAAACAAACAATTATGATATTGTACCCACTACGGTCGAGAAGGCTTGAGAAGGTGCTCTTTAAATAACGAAGTGACGATAAAATTCTTATATAGGCCGAACAATAACTAACTAAGCTTAACTCTGATTCCCCCTATAACTCATAACACCCGATAACGATACCAGAGAAAATTAGACTGAGCCACACTATAGACAGTTTTGGTTATTAATTTCTAAAATTGCTGCCTCTAACTAGAACCTTAATGCGAACCCTATAGGCCAATTTAATCGATTCTTTAGTTGGGTTGCTATACTAAATCCAAAATTCAATAACCCCTGCTTTTGTAGGATCAAGTCCATTTTCCTCTTATCCAAGAGCCTTAAGCTCCAAAAAACCACTATCCCACATGCCCTACAGACAAAAACATACCCACGGCAAAAGACAACGTGGTATGTGAAACGATAGTAGACAGATATCAGAGATTCACAAGCTTATCAGCTTTATTCTGCCTACAGACTTTCCGATATAGAAAACTTGAAATAAAAATCAAATAACGCAAAAATAAAGAAAATTGCAAGCCTACCTTCTCAAGGTTCTCGATTTGGCCGCCGGTACAAGATAGATCTAAAATTCCTGTCCTACCTTTCCATCAGAGTCACATCTCAAAAAAAATTGCACATACGCGCAGTCCTCACAAATGTTTCACCTTTTTCTACCGTACGAACCGACCGATCTTTAAGCATAAAATATAAGCTGCATATTTGAAATTATTTAACAATTTTAAACAATATATTCTACTGCTGTATTTATATAGATCCAACCCATAATATTAATTTTCATTTTATATTAACTAGATAATTATCGACTGATATATTTAAAAGAGAAAAATTAGTTTTAAATGAACTTGATGGGCAACATAAGAATTCAGTATTTATTAATATTTTCATACTATTTAATGCGGAATTTTCCACACTGTTGCTAACAGGTCGGTTCCGACAGTAATTCAAAATAGGTTGAAGATGAAAAGTTATTATTTTAAACCAAAAACAAATACAAGCAAACTCGGAACAACCTGATGTTACGGAATTGTTAAAATTACCGTAACTAACACTATGAACTACAACAGCGTCAGTCACTGTCATATAAATATTTTATTTTAATGTCGCATTAAGAAATGTCTTGAAAATCATTTGATGGATTAACATCTCATACTGTACTGAATTACTGATTTGAAAATGGAAGCATGCATCTATATGTACTGATACGCGCAACTGCAACCGGTGCGAATGTTTCACCGTAATCTAAAGCCGCTGACACAATGGAATGTTGCCGTTCGTTCGCATTCGTTTGCGTTGCTACCCGCTCGCTGGAAACGAATGACCTGAAATACTTACATCGACAGCGTTCCATCAATTCGCGCTCTTAAAGAAAACTGATATTCTTTTTTATTCGCGTTCACACCACAATTGATTTTTTTAATTTACCGACAGGTATTATTCTCTATTGTGGTCTCTTTCACGTCTCATTGAAAATCCGGTACTTTTTAGAATACTTCCATCTATGTCGAAATTAACCTATGCGCAAATTACTAGTAATATCATCAACAACCTGGAAAAGTTGCCTTGATTCAATATAAATAGTGAATTTTGTCCAAAAGAATTAGAAAATACGTCTGCCACTAGTTTTTAGTTAATTCTGATCCATTAAAATATAAGAAAGTTAAATTAATTTGAAATGTGTACGTGGTAAAATAACGATGACTTATAATGAACGATACAAGTAAACAATCTCTCCGAACTAGGATTAACACTCATCCTAATTTAAGATATGACGATATTGACTTAAAACTTAATGGTTGCAATTAAATCTTGCATTATTTTAATCTACACCAAGACTAATTCTGTTTTTTGTTATAGGTTACTACCAGCCAGCAGGGCCCCTAATATCAGTATCTCACGGACACGGTCAACCACCTGCCCAACAACCTCCTTTACCAAAAAGTGTGCCTCTTTCGGATGCTTCGCCAACATCTGTCAACTCCTCTGTACATCAGACTCAGCCGCAACCAGCACCTAGTTCAAATAATGGAGACTCATCTGATAATGAGGTATGACTTTATGATAATGATATTTTCTATTTCTCGTTCGCGGATTTAGTCAAAGATTACTTAATTGAAGAATTTGTAACAAAATTATAAAACTCGACTACGGATTAAAAGAAATCATTAATTTGCTATTTTGTCTCAGAAATATTTTGCTGTCGATATAAAAAATTTAACGCTTATTTGCACTATTTGTAAAATACTATTTTATTTAACTAAATGTTCAAAAACTTGAAGTGTCTTCATTTACTACGTTTAAATTTAACCAAGTAATAATATTTTAATAGTTTACATATATATCATAGACTAACTAGAAGAAATTCATTAAGTCCAGTGGAATCCCGGGGAGGACCTTAACGAATATTAATTTAAAAAAAGTACGCCACTGATCTTTTTCTCATTTTCATTTTTTTGCGGATGTACCAACTAATAATATAACTTTTTTGTTTCTTGAATTGTTGCCGTATCGTGCTTCGTTTTCGACAGAAAAACTACTTTATTGCATGTACAACAAAATTACCTATTGCAAACTAATTTACCTGTTTTGTCAATATCAAGTCAAAAACGAATAACTTTACTAACGCTGGAATGTCCCAGATGGATTTCATTTATGGCCTAGCAATTGGAAATGCTGAAGAAGCTCGGCGAAATTATCAAGAACGTTATATCCAGAGTACTGCCATGTGCCAAAAACATTTAAACACCTCCGTGCAAAAAAAACGCTTCCTTCCAAGTTCAAATCAATCAAGACCAAAAAAACTGATAAAATTCTAACCAAAAGCGCAGTCCGCCATGGAGATCTTCGACATTCTTCACCTTTGCACTTGAAGGCGTTTTCAGGAAACTAGACTAGGGAAATAAATAAAGGAATCGATGGATGCTATATAAACCGTCTGAGGTTCGTTGATGATATTGCTTTCACAAGCGACTAAATAGACCATCTAGTCAGGTGGCCTAAAGATGAACTAATCTAAGACAAGAGTTATGATAAGGAGAATTCACAAATATGATAGGAAATATCGAACATCTTAAGAGATGCATGAATGCTTGGAAGAATAAATCATACAGTGAAAACCTTGAATTGTTTAGAGCTGCTTTCACTCGACTAAGTTACATCTTTGCAAAATCTGATATACACAATATCCACGGGTCTGAAAATGGGATTCGTGCATAGGTTTAGAGACTATAGCACTTACAGATAATAAAAGTGGTTCGGATGAGAAAGGCGTATATAGCATGTAGGGAAAGTTAAGCCTAGGACAGCAAATAAAAAGTGACAATTGCAATGGGTAAGGCATCACGCCGACAGATGTATCACAAAAATTGATATATTTGAGACAGACAGACATATTTTAAAATATATGTAGAAGGACCAGATAAAAGGTGTATAACTGACATGAAGAAGCATATGTTCAACCTGTGCAGAGAAAGGGGCCGAAGAAAAACGAGAATACAATAAAATTTTATAGGATTTCTAATTGGGACTGATGGCCACTCATTTACGCACCCTACATCCGATCATGCTAATGATTTTAAAATATAACTCTTATTTAGGAAGTTTGCGTGACGCTCACAATAAAACAAACTCACTCTAACTGTGCAAATGCAGAATGCTCTTATTTCGTTGGCCATTAATATCTGAATATGTTTTTTTTTAAATTCCGCACTGCCTTCTTAGCTAAATTAAGTGAATAGTAGTGGCTGTGTACATGTATGAATCATACTAAATGAAACACTTTGTATTCCATGCAAAATTTTAATCCAAAAAGGACTTCCTATAGAAGCATAACAGAACGCTTTCGGCCTAGGACATCATCAGTGTTATTTGTCATTGGACCTGAAGAGCATATCAACGAAGAGAAAACAAACAACACCAACAAACAACGGTCAAATCCGAATTAAAAAGGTAAAAGTCACATTTTAAAAGATATACATAACTAAAGGCCGAAAAAGTGACTTTTAACTTTTCAATTGTGATTTGACCGTTGTTTGTGTTCTCTTCGTTGATATGCTCTTCAGGTCCAATTACAAGTAACACTGATGATGGCCTAGGCCGAAAGCGCTCTGTTATGCTTTTGTAGAAAGTACTTTTTGGATTAAAATTTTGCATGGAATACAAAGTGTTTCATTTAGTATTCTTAGCTAAAAACTGCAAACAACTATTTAGAGGGTCTTCCGTCGGAACCATGCCCACTCGATAAGTAGGTAGGTTACGTTTCGATGCCCGCCGGAAAATACTGAAATTAAAATATTAAAACTGCAGATAAGGAAAATCAATTCAATTTAAATAAAATTTAATTTTTACTGAATCTTTGCTTGCTATCGTTGTTTTGATAGGTTGGAAATGTAGCTAATATTTCATTTCAATTGAATTTGTTGTGTATTAATGTATGGGTTAGATGTTATTCATACAATTTGGGGACAACTGAGACCAATAATTGATGAGAATATGAATGATAGGCGACCATGTATTTATTAAGAAGATATATGCGCTAATACGGTTTGGATTTTGTTCTCCAATAGAAAATTTAACATCAAAGTAAAGTATAAATTTTCACTGAGTTACCAAAATAAGGATATATATCGTCAACAGTCACTACAAGACATCGCCCTTTATTTTATTCTTTAAGAATTTTGTAAACAACCTGTTTTCTTAACTACGTTGCTCTTGCTAATGGTTCAAGGAAGATTTTATATATTTTGAGGAATAATATTAGCATAATTAACAACTGCACCATCAACTACCAAGCAGTCAATACAGGGTGTTTCCTAACCTCGGTAAAAAAATTAAACTGGTGAATCCTCACGTAATTATAAGACGAAAATGTGGTATAAAGTTTTTTCGAATGTCGCTTCGTTTTCAAAATACAGGGTGTTGAAAAAAATTTTTTTTTCGTATTTTCATTTTATTAATAAATAATGAGACGCGACATTCTAATAATATTTGCACACCTTAATAAAGGGTTTGAGCACTTTATTTTCTGTTCATGTTGAACTTCTCAATTAGTTCATTGGCGGAGATCCGGGTAACGACTACTAGAATTTCGCAAAAAGCAATAAAACGTGCCTGTTAAACACTCAAAATTCTTATGTTTCTTGATAAAAAAGTTAATTTTAAGCAAATTTAGTTTCATGCATTTTTCTCGTATCTCTTACAGTTTTCGAGTAAAAAATTATTTTCTTGTTCACTTCACAAGAATCTCATCATTTTGGTGTTTAAATAAACGAGTAGGCTTTGCGTGAACACAAAATAAAGTGCTCAAACTCTTTATTAAGGTCTGCTAATATTATTCCAATGTCGCTTCTCATTATTTATTAATAAACAGAAAACACGAAAAGAAAATTTTTTCAACACCCTGTATTTTGAAAAAAAATGCAACATTCGAAAAAAATTTATACCACATTTTCGTCTTAAAATTACGTGAGGATTAACCAGTTTCATTTTTTTACTGAGGTTAGGAAACACCCTGTATAACGGGATACTCTATATTATGAGTAGTCATACCAGCGGTTCTGTTCTTAAATCTAACGATTTTATATGAGAATAATGGATTTTGTTAATAATGTCACGTCTTTTATCTTGGGGCACTATAAGATCATCATCTTCATATAAACAGGGCCGGACGCAGAGATGTGGGGGCCCGAGGCATAAAAAAAACTGGAGGCCCTTTCAATTAGTAAATATCTATTGATAATTTTATTTTTACATTTGAAGAACAAATTTTCACTATTAGAATACATTTTTCCCCATTGTTACAAAATTTTTGAATCCAAGGTTTGGATCTCAGTGACAAACTTTTTGACACTTTTACCTTTAAATAACTTAAACCGTTCAGACGATGCAGTTTTTTTTTCACTAAAACTTATCTTCAAATTTTTTTTAGACATTTTTTAAATTTGCGTTCCTATTTTCACCGAAAGAGTACATATATGTAATAGATGGAAAATTCTTCGCCCCTATGTGATCCAATAATTGAGCAATTACTTCTGTTTTTTTTTTTTTAATTCATGTGACGAAGATTCTTCCTCAATTTTGCACTGGGAACATTGTAATGAAATGTATTGGGCGCCAATTGTAAGGAAAGTATTTAATTATTTTAATTAATTAGTTGAGCGCCACTTGTAATGAATTTCTAGCTCATTCGCCAATTTGTAAGGATAGTTAATTTATTTAATTTAATTAAGCATGAGAATAGGGCTTAGGTCAGATTAACGGTTCTCTTGTCAATTATACAATTTTTTTGTTGTGGGCGCCAGGCTCAGATAAGAACAATTAGTGTCTCATAGAGCCCAGTCCTGCAGTAAATCAAATAAATTATTTTTTAAAAACAATATATTAAGTTAACAACTAATTTACAAGGTTAAATGATGAGGTTTAAAAAAAATTGTTGAAGTTCATATAATCGGATGTAAATACAACTTATAATATAATTTATGAAGTTTAAGCTTTGACTAAATTGACTAGCAATGTGAACAATAAAACAAATTTAATTATTATAATAAGTTTGTCTTTCCAAAAAAATAATTCTCCTTGGAGGTTCAAATACTTAACTCGTCCAGTTATCTGCAACCACGTGATCGGCTGGGACCTCCACTGGAAACCTCTTCCGCCTGTACCTAAGCACACCCGCTATAGGCGTATCCAGGGCTTACCGGCAATCCAAGGGATGATTCCCACCTCGTTGTGTGCAGCTGACGTCTTGGAGAAGTTGTTACATATATATAGAAAAGGCAGATTTTAGACTAACTTATACCGCTAATTAATTAATTATTCAGGAAAGTATCCTGTGGACCTCAGTTCGACATAGGAGATTTAATCGACAACTTGAAAATTTACTGGTTCCAGCAGATATAATCAGAACTTAAATTACTATTTTAAGTTCAGCAAAAATTATACATAACTATGGTTAAATAACACTATTGATAATTACTGTTACTCAAGATATTTCTTTTCTTTACTTTGATATATGAAATTCAAAAGAAATTATGTTCGAAATTAAAAATTTAAAAGAAAATTATGAAACTTGTCCAAACAGTGGCTCTCGGCAACTTCCAATAGAAGATAACTAGATTTTTATGATAAATAAGAAAATCGAGGTATAACCTCTCTATAAATTATAACTCAAAATAAGTAATTTCTATTACTTTTTTATATGGCCCTTGGCACATAAACGATAGTTCAAAAAAAGGAAAAAACGAGGTACAACCCTCTCTAAACGAGTCTTATGACTCCAGATAAGTAATTTCTATTACTTAATCTATAAATATGGCCTTTGGCACATAAACAATAATTGAACGTCTCAATTAATCAAAGATAAAGATAAGATAATCACTATCTCGCCTTGAGATAGGTACTTAGATAAACGATAAAGAAAAAAATCACAGGTAAATTTACACACATGTACATAAACCTCTCATATATGTAAATTAATGTCGGTACATCATTGATAAAACGTGACACGGTAAGTGCTAATAATTATATGCTTCGCTTGATGTTACAAATAAACTGAAATATTAATGAAATAAGCCCGAAAAAAAAAACTATGATCAACAATACTACAAAGGAAAATCCAGCGAAATTCTACTCAAATTCAAGTAACTACCTTTTACAGGAACATATAAAATTCGCTCCGAGAATCTCCCAAGTAATACTGTTCAATTTAAATGAAAATATGTAAAATCATATGTATGATCACTAAACGATGACATAATTACGTTCTCTATATATATTTGGATTAAACCATTATCAAATTACACGAATTTGACCAATAAGATACGCAATGGGGGACTTGAACAATTTTTTTTTATTTTTTTAATGTATTTGCCTACCTATAGAGACAGCACACACCAAATATCAGCCCTCAAATCGCAATATTTAATTTGCAACAAACAATTAAAGTTGTGACCGCAAGCTACTCATTTTAAACGACGCGTGATGTCACACCGCTCGTTCGATCGGAAAGCAGTCATTGACATAATTATCTTAAAATGTCAGTGAAGGCAGTATGGCATCGGCAGCCACAATTATTAAAATATTTACGTTTATTACTGCTTGTCGTTGAATTGCCAGGGTGTTTGTTACAATTCGTATTGATTTGTACTTTAATCTGTGTTTTAATATTAATAATAATAATGGAAGCTAAGACGTTCCCTGCTCTGCCGTCCGTCAGACGCGACGACAAACGAGCTACTTGACGTCACAACCGGTCCCCGGCAAGGACGGCGCGTTACAAGAATAATTTGAATTATGCAGTTTTTAATTGCTTATATTTATTATACAAAATTAAAAAATTAGTTTTTTTGTGAACTGTGGTTCTTTTAATAGTATTAAATTATGTTTGCGAGTAATATTTTTCAAATTTAATTTTTATGCAAGTTCCCCATTATCCACCAAAAAATCGGTATTCAAACCTAAAGGTCACCATAAAAAATTAAGATTGTTGAAATCGTTAATCACTCGAAAGTGCAATATAAAAATGCAAAATTCTCGCTTTACCCAAATATAATTAAGTGAATTGGAAACAATTATTACTTATATATTTGAAAAATTAAAAGATTATTGAAAAATATGCAGGATGAATAAAATATTTTGAGATCAGAAAATTAATAACACTTACCGCGTCAAACGCACTCACCAAGATGACCCACCTTCGTTTCAAAATTTTGTACGTTCTACTTATTTCGATTTTCAATGCTCTCATTGGACAATTTAAACCATGTGACAACCGCTATCGGAAACCCGGCGTTAAATTAAGGAAACACTCAACATACGCTAAATGTAGCAATCTATTATAGATAACATGCTAAAATTACAGGTATTGAACAACGCACTACGTCCTTCAATTACCAACTATACGAGATAAACCCGTTTCCGAACAGATGGCATTCACTCAACAAATAAATCTGTAATTACACGAATTCGCGAATTATGGATATAAATCTGCGTACCTGTTCTCCTTAAATAGTTAGTTGTGCGAAATATATCCATTCACAGATAGGTGTCACTGCCGATCAATATACTGAACATTGAAAACCATTGATAAATAGATAGACTTTAGAGGAGCGGACTAGATTGATATATGATAACTTATATTCCGTTACAACGTGAAGCATACGTATTAGTAGCGGAATACCTAGAATAACAACGATTGATATATGAATTCGCCACAACAATATAAATTAAACTTATATAGTCCTTTCAATAGTGAACGTTCTCATAGACGGTTTCATCTATGACGTTCTTTAGCATCTTTACACCAACCAACGGAAATTAGACTACAGAGCGAACGGCAGAGTTATGTTCAGCACAGGCTAGAAGCTACGCTACGGTTATATGGCCCAGAGTCAAATCACCCCCTCATCGGGCACAAAACTTTTACTACAGGTGATCGAAATAATTTACTATTCGTAACTAAAAACCACCCGTCTGCCAGCGACCGGTGGTTGCTCGCTCCCGTCACCGTCCCCAAAATTTGTTAATTTTTGGCAAACACTCCCCTTACTAGTACACAAACGAATTTTTTTGTGCATATAGACAATCATGTCAGAAACCTAAAAACACATGGCGGACGCCTCCCAGTCGTTGCCCAGCTAGAGCAGACGCTCCCAAACACAATAATAGTGCCGTAAAAGGACCATCACGAGTACATTCACGAAATGTTATAGGCTTGAATACAGTCAGATAGGAGTCCTAAAAATGCATGGCAAACACCTTCAAGTGGTAGCCTGTCAAAGGCAGACGCTTCCAAAATCAAGACAAAACCACTGTTAAATGTCCCTTCCGAGTATGTTTAACCCAGTAGATATACAACAGATAGATATACTATATAGAATTTTCTCGAAGCGTAAGAACAAACAATTTTGACCTATTTGTGGATATTTTATTACTATAACAATCTAACAAATGTCGATAAATCCCATCCTAGACTCAAAGAAAAATTAATCAATGGGGGTATATCCGTAAGACGCACTAACAAAGATTTTGCAAGAACACCCATAGATTTAACACTAGAACAGACAATAAATGCCGACGCAGCTAACAAACCAGCAGGTATTTCATATTTCACAAACTCTATTGGAGCCAGAAAAACATGGACATTAAGTCATTCCTTAAGAACTACTCTTATTACGCACATGTTCTTAGAGCGTAAAGTAACGGATTGCCGCTTGAGAAAGAATGTTACCACGCGACGCGTACCGAAGCGCGCTAATCTTTCATAAACGGCAATCTTACTTTGCGCTCGAAAAACACATAAAAATTTTTCTACAGCCGCATTTTTTAAAATTCGATGCACATTTTTCTCTACACTTATTCTCAAATTTGCAAATGACTGTCATTGTGACGGATGAATGAACTAACCTTTCAAATTGTTATCAAAGTCAAACCTGCCGTATTACCTGTCTGACACCAAAGATTTGCAACTAATAAATAATGTACCTTACAACAATATAGTATAGTTATTTGTGTTCTTAGAGCGTAAAGTAACGGATTGCCGCTTGAGAAAAAATGTTACCGCGCGACGCGTAACGGAGCGCGGTAATCTTTCATAAACGGCAATCTTACTTTGCGCTCGAAAAACACATAGAACTTTTTCTACAGCCGCATTTTTTAAAATATCGATGCACATTTTTCTCTATACTTATTCTGAAATTTGCAAACGACTGTCATTGTTAACATATTATATTCGGGCATATTTAGAACAGAAGTGCCAGCAACAACTGTAACAAACGCACGATTGTCATTTATTTATTTTTGGTTGCCATGACTATACATTGAAAATTGAGAATTTTTTTTCCATGTCCACCTAGAGTGTAAAATAAGGAGCCACAGCATTCGTCGATATTGCGATTTTATTTGAGTTTAGTAATTAATTATTTTGCGCGCGGCTATAGAAAAAATAGATATTTTTTAAAATCAATTCATTCAGTTTATTTATGGTTGAGTTGGTGAATTCACAGCTTATACAATAAGAAAAGCTCATTGGATTTACATGACAAATAATATATTATCATAGCAAATGTTATACTTGTTTTTTTTTTCTGTGGGCATTATTAATGCTTTAATAGTAAATGCAACTTTAATAAAGTCCGCGCCAAACAAACTTGTGTGCGCGTTTTCACCGACTGACGACATATTATATCGACATTGACCGCATTGTCAAAATTTCAGGCAAAATTACACTTTTGCACTAACCGAAACTAACCCACACACCATATTTATAATAATTTTTACCATATTGTTGGTAGAATATGTAACAATACCGTTGACGCGCGCGCAACTTTGTTTGGCGTTCGCTGTATAACTATATAATTTTGTTTTACCTTAAAATTGTTTGAGTTTTCTCTCCAATTAGAGCCGCTTGCTCTGGCTCCAGGGTGTAAACAGCACAAGTGCTAGTTAAGTGAGCCTAACGAAGCTGCAAAAAATCAACGGAAAAAGGGGGAAATACTCAATGTTTCGGGAAACAAATCTGTTCCCATTGTCATCAATAAAATCTAAAAATGATCATGGTTAGTAAATACAATAAAAGAGTAAAAAGCTCTTGCAGATTGTCAAGCTTTGAACTGACTTTGACAAGATGACAATTATTAGTTCAAAGCTTGACAGTCTGCAAGAGCTTTTTGTTTTATTGTATTTACCAACCATTTTCATTTTTAGATTTTATCGTTCTTGACAACGGGAACAGAATTGTTTCCCGAAATGTTGATTTTTTCAGCTTCGTTAATTTCACTTAACTAGCACTTGTGCTGCTTACACCCTGGAGTCAGAGCAAGCGGCTCTAATTGGAGAGAAAACCCAAACAATTTTACGGTAAAACATGAATCCTCCACAACAATATAGAACATATCTATATTATTTTGTTTTATAATAGTAGGTAATGAGCAGGAAAAAGTTTTTTATCATGTCTTCAATAAAATATGTTCCTTTATAATCTGCATCGTCTGGATTCTTTATGCTATTTTTTTTCTGATAAGTACTAATTTGTAATACCTAACAAAAATGTTTTTGTTTTTAGTATTGAAAATACTTCTGGGCGCATGTATATGGGACCCGTGTTTGTAAAATTGACAGATAACATGCGACTTGGTACGGTCCGGGTTCAATAATCTGCCTAGTCAATATGTAACTCGATACTTTAGCGGCGCGCCGGGATAAGCAAGGACGTTCGATGGCCGAAATGAGGTAGAAGTCGTAAATAAAATGATCAGTCGCTCTGAAACAATAAGTATAAAGCATGATACTATGAGTATCATGAGTATAAAGTACGTTTAAATAAATGTTAGAAAAGCAGTACGGATGGGAATAAATAAATAAGAAAAAGTTTGTACAACCGGAACCTAACCTAAGTGAAATTAATAATTGGGTATTCCAGGAAAACGCTCCCATTGCCATAAATAAGTACTTAACCAGCTATACGGACAGTTTATCTCATAGTTTCGAATTTCTGGCCCGATTTTGGGTAGTTTTGTGCGCTGTTTTAAAGCAATTTTGTTTGAATATATTTTTAATTTCCTAGAAGTATTATTAAATAAAAAAGTACGTCTCACATGTTGAAAAAATAAGTTGAGACTAAGTGAAACTAACCGAAAGTTGATTGGACGA